>CATIWR010584319.1:0-31063 GCA_949677035.1 Omphalea diandra
CCACACCAACATATATATATATATATATATATATATATATATATATATATATATATATATATATATATATATATATATATATATATATATTCGCTAATATCGATACTTCGATATTTTGCATCATTTATTGCTTAGGCGTCATAATGATTGAGTAAAATGTAAACTAATACTAAAAAAGTTTGATTTTATAGTAGATTTCAAGACAAATTGTATTTTTTAAAAAAAGTTCTTTGAATGAGATATGTCAATCTTAATTATATTAAAAATGTATATTTTATTTAATTAAACGACATCATTTAATTACAATATCAATAATAAATGAAGATTAAATCTCATATAATGATAGATTAATTAATATATATTGTTAATTTTAGTCTCAAAGTTAATTTAGATTATTATTTATTAAATAATTATGCATAATACAACCACCTATCATTATTTTGTATTATGTTATTGAAAATTACCATATTAAAAAAATTTCTAAACATAACATTTAGAAAACTCAATTGCCATATAGAAAAATAAATCTTCTAAATAGAAAATTAAAAAAATCTAAAAAGTAAAAAAAATTTAAACAGAAAATCAAAATCATATAAAAAATTATAAATGTGAAATTAGAAAAATATAAAAAGTAAAAATTTTAAACAATTTTTAAAGAGGAAATTAGAAAAAAATAAAAAGTAAAAATTTTAAATAGAAAACTAAGATTTAAATTAATTCTATTAGTGTTCAAAATTATGAGTATATAAAGACAATCATCAATATAATAAATTATCAAGAATTATTTTATCCAAATTCAATATATTCTCTCTTAAAATTATTACAATTACCTCACATATACATATATATTTTTTGCAATTATCTATTAATTTTATTTTTAATTATGAAATTCTTGATATTATTTATTTAATTTATTATTGGAAATTATTTCGTTCAAATTTAATAAAATTTATCTTGAAATTATTGTCATATAAAGTATAGATCAATAAACAATCTTTTTGTTATAACTATGTATATAATTATAAATTTTTAGAAATTTATGCTATCATTTTTATTTATTTGATAATAATTTTTTTATAAAATATTAATTAAAATTTATTATTATTATTATTATTATATATTAATTTTTAATTATTTAATAAAAATAAATATTAAATTTATTTAAATTGTATTATTATAATCATTTTATGCAAAGTCGCTAATAGTAATAGTAGTAATATATTAATATAATATATTTCCAAAAATAACTTTAGATTGATAACATATTAAAAAGGATAAAATGATGACATTTTTTCTCAACCTAATATTTTATTTTATAAAATTAATTTTGTTATGTTTTTATATTTTGTCACCATTAATTTGTTTTTTTTTTTTTTATGAAACTCTCCAAAATACAGAAAATTTTAAGATCATTTGTATAAAAAAAAAACCCCAATAATTTCCAAATCTCAAATGAATCCATAATAAATCTACCACGTATGGGCTCCTCAATCTTGATCTGCCACCTTCTTCGGCCTCTGCGACATCACTTCTCCAATCCAAACCCAAAGACTAGCAACACTCCACTTTTTGATTCAAAGCGCTTGAATTTCTTATTGGAGGATGAAGATCCAATAATGCTCAAGCAGTCCTCACCGGCTGGAACCATAGTCGCATTTGTGTCCCTTTTAGTTTTAGTGCAAAAGAAGAGTTGGAGTGATAATTCTGACCACTTCTCCTCAAGTTAATTTCGACTCGCCTCACTCTGCCTCCATAAAAATAATGTGTTGTTCAATCCAATTATTCTTGATTATTGTGTTTTTAACAAATGGGTTTTGATTGATTTTCTAAATGTTTAGATATTTATGAGTAATGGTGTCTTCAGAGTAACTAATTGAACAGAAAATTTTGGATTTTTTTTAAAATTTATTTGTTGATATAATAATTGGTTATCCATGGAGTAATGGGTTTCTTTGGATTGATTTGGAATTTCGAGAACAAAAAGGAGCAGGTGAGTCCAAGGATTATGGCTCCAAGCTCTGTATCTCTAACTAAGCTGGGAAATAAGATACCAGCAGAATTTTTAATTAATATGCTGCAAATAAATAATTAATATACACTAATTTTTTTAATTAATATGTATTTTATAAATAAATAATTATTATGAAAAAGAGAAATAGTAAAATTAAAAAATTAATTAATTTTATAGATAATTATAAAATATCAAATATTATAAAATAAAATTTTCTTTTAAAAACGATATTTAATTTGAAAATGAGAAAAATATAAGTCATTTCTATGCTCATACCATATACTGGTGAGGAAAATATAAAACTTGTACTAAATGCACCAAATTTTAGCTTCTCCAAGGTTTATCTTTTTTCTCTATTATGCAGCGACGAAGGCTGGATCTATTGTCATTTATGAATTTCATTTGTTCTTCAATAATTTGGTAAAAGGTATACAGTGTTATCAATAATTGGTTTTTGTGGATTTGATTTGGTTAAAAACTATTTAAGAAAATGTTAAATTCTTATTATGTAGTGAAATAGAGGAAGGATTGGTACGAAAAGGGAAATTTAAAATGAAAGTGAAAATGTTATGATCATTTTATGTGAAATTTAACAGTAAAATAGATGAAAAGACCTTCAAGTTAACATAATCAAAACATCATAGTATTCAAATTAATTTTTATAAAATAAGAGATAGAATAGCGTATTAAGGTTAATTTTTATAAAATAAGAGATAGAATAGCGTATTAAGGTAAAACACATAGGCATAATCATATTTTATCATTTTAAAATTAATAATTTATATTTTATTGAATCACTAATAATTTTAGATTATATTTAAAAAAGAATTTGAATGATATAATCAAAATGTCATTCTAAACTTACTAATAAAATTTAAATATTTTAATTGTTTTATGAACTTAAAAAAGAAAAATAAATAAATGAAAAAATGATGTAAACATAAAATGAAGCCTATTCCAAAAAACTCGAGAAAGAAGAAAGGTAAAGAAAAAAAAAAAAAAACTTTGTTAGCACTATTCAACATACTTTCTTTTCTTGTTTTGATTTTCGCTGCATAGAAGATGCTAGATTGTTTGGTAATTATGTTTCATATTATTATCTCATTATAAATTAAGCAATTGCGATATTTTTTTTCAAAGACAATTTTAATATTTTATGCATATATATATAAATTAGTTCATCTATTAATCGAGCGTTAAATCTATTTTAGAATATTTTAAAAATACATTCACATCAATTTGATCCATTTAGAGAAATAAATATTTTTAAATATCGACTTCATGAATCAATTCTAAATAAATGAAAAAAGCAAAATGTACACGTATGATAAAAATATTTTTCATCTAAAAAAAAATTCATGATATTTATTATCTAAATAGTATAATTATACATGTTGTACTTATAAATCAACCGAAAGCCATCGGTACACATTCACTTTTCAAGAAAAAGCAAAACACCTTAGATACACGCCAAAATCGACTAGACCAACCTACTCAAACAAATGGTTATACCAACCCGCTCAAGCAAAATGGTTTTTTATTTATCTGTTTTTTTTGGAACACAGTGGTTGCTTTTTCATTTACAATATCTAATAAATTATTCTTTTTACTAATATTAAAGGCCTAATTACCTAAAAATCTCCAAAATTCACTTTTTAATAAATCTAACTTTTTCACATTTTTTTAATTAAATTCAAATTTAATTTTTTAAACATGCTTTCGGATGACAAATGTTTGACCATCACGGTAATTTAACTTGTCTAGCGACTTGATAAACCACTACATAAGTTAAAAACATTATTGACTTAACTTTAAAAGCTAAAATTTCAACTTTAATTATTTATGGTTATCAATTTAATGAATTGTATCGTGCATTTTTAATACTTTGTTCATGCATCATGTGATCACTTCTAAAAATTAAAAAAGAAAAAGCTAAAAGTTTAAAGATTGAAAAAAACTAAACAAATGGATACATTTGATAAAATTATTTTAACATTGATTCAAATAGTGGGATCTTCATATACAAGTTGCAATTCTTGTTCACGTTGATGATGGATCTCATGCCCTGCAAAGAAAATATGATCCGAGTTGAAAACTAAATTCGACGTGAAAACACTTAACCATAAAAAAGGGAACTTGTTAGAGAGAAGAATTTTAAGGGCAAAGTAAAAAGATAGAGAATCAAATATATTTCATTGAAATTTTAACAGTTTCTTGATTCTTCACTATAATAAAAAGAATCATCATACTCAAATTATTGTGATGGTCAACCCTCTGCCATGTTTGAAACAAAAAACTTAAGCCATGTTTGAAATAAAAAATTTAGATTTAATTAAAAATGTGAAACAATTAACTAGATTTATTAAAAAGTGAAAATTTCAGGAATTTTTAAGTGATTAGGTCAATATTAAAAAGCAGCTTATTTAACCTTGAAGAAGTGATTTGTTTTTTTAAAAAAATCAAGAAATGGTTGTGTTAGCAATGAAATTGATTAGAGCTATTCTAATTCTTATCCTACCGACCATGTCAGAAATATATGTTTAACCAAAAATTTGAGAATCAAGCATGCCATATGTGTGAGGCATATGAACTTTCAATTGGATTGTGCTTTTCTAACATTTAGATCAAAATAAAGATTGAGTCTTTAATCTCTCTTACCATAGTTTACTTAGATTTGTATTGGAACAAAAAACTTGAATGTGAATTGAGTGCAACAATTGATTATAGTGATAAAATTTATGTTGGTTTGGATGGAGATAAGGCAAACCAAAAGGGCAAGGGGGTGAATTAGGTTGTAAATAAAAACACAAACACATAATGCATAAACAACAACCACAAATCAACACATAGACTTATAGTAGTTCAGTAATGTGCGTACTCCACTCTTCAAACTTTCACTTAGGCCTTTTCTATTTTTTTTCTAGACTCAAGAAAAACCTTCCCTTTTTTAGGCTAAGGAAGAACCTTCCCTTTTTCCAAACTCAAAGACAACCTTTACAATTACTCTCTTTTTACAAGGAACAAAAGAGTCAACCCAACCCTTAGTATTTTTCTAAGTATAATACTAACCTTTTAACCACTAGTAAGGATATATCCAAACAGTGTCAATACCTCTCAAAATAGGCAGTAATTACACTTTTAGTGATATAGAAAACCTACTCTCAAAGAGTTACAAAGTAATCCTCACTCTACCCAAATTAAAGCAACATTAAAAGTTTGCACAAATAGCTTGTTAGATGTTCTCTAGTTGATTACAAATGTTCTCTAAAGTTTTGTCAATTATTTTGATATTCAGAAATGCTCCTTATATAACAAAACTCCAAAACTAGCCATTGGAATAATTGATAATCAATCTAACAACTTTTCTGTAAAACTAGCCAATAGAGGTGACAACACCCGTTGATTATTAACAATGCATGTTTGTCTTGCAACGAATAGCTCTAACACCCATTATTCATCCTTCCATGGTCATTGGCTTTAATCTCAATGCCTATTGGAGTAATATCAATGCCCATTGTTGATTTTCTAGAAAACATGAATTTTATGCTATGTTCTTCAAACACTTTAGAAATGCTTCAACGACCGTTAAAGAATTTGCAATGCTCGTTAGATATACCTTTAACACCTGTTGAGTTTTGAGTATGCCTCGTTGGATGGTCCAGAGGCTATAGCTCAATCTAGAGCACTTTTCTAATGCTTGTTAGGAAGAAGCAACGCCCATTACGAGGTCTAGGGAGTTAGGCTTAAAGGTGGTCACTTTTCTAACACTTCTTGTGAGTATGCAATGCTTATTGTTAGGTTTAGATCAATGCCTATTTTGAAACCACAATGCCTGTTGTGAGTTTCGATATAGCTTGAACTATATTTTTTCTTGTGGCGAGTTTCTCAACACCCGTTGGATGGTCCAAAACACTTTAGACATCTAAGCACTTGTATTCAACGCCCGTTGCACATTGTTCAATGCTAGTTGAATTCATTCTCCCCATTTATCATTTGTTAGGTCTGTTCATAGAATACAAAAACACTAAAATATAAACATTAAAACTTCTATTGGTTTTGTTGTTGTTTTATTATCATTCAAAATATATCATTCAAAGTAAAAATGTGAGACTAATGCCTTGGGATCATATGTTCTCTAAATATTCTCTCTATTAACACAAGAATTTAAAGAGAGAATACTTGAAAACTTTTGAAAATTGAATGGTATTGAACATTGTACATGTTTGTCATGAGAATAAATATTTATTGAACGATATTAAAAATAAGAGAACAACTATAATAAACTTGATTACAAAAAGAAATTCGGTTAAATGCTATTGAAAAATTGATTGACAAATTTTTTTATATTTGAAAGACATTGTGTTTGTAGAGTTGGTTGGTTTGATTGGATGATTGTTGGTTCTTGAAGGTTTTTATGTTGATTTGTTCTCTTCTTGTTGAGTGTCTTCCTTTTATAGAACCTAAGAGTAACCCACACATTATCACATTTTCATAGTCTCCATCTCCAGCTTAGTGCTTCATGTTCTCCACTTGCTTCCTATTTTCTAACTAGTCTATTCAACGACTAACGATATGGAGTAATTCCCTCTAAGATAATTTTTATTTAATTTTCGTTAAATAAAAATTATTTCTTTCTTTCTTTTATTAAATAAAATTATTTAATTAACTAATTAATCTAATGAGCCAGTTCTGGACTAAAATTTATTTTGGATGCAAACAATGGCCTTTTGCATCTAAATAACCTAGCCCAAACCAAGGTTTATTTAGATGTAAATTTCTTCTTCCTCAAAATTGCCCAACCAAGTTAAAGAAATTCAAGTCCAAGGTTCAATATAATCACTATGATGCTTGTATCGAGAAAAAGAAATTTTTTTAAAAAAAAAAAGTAGAAGAGAGAATTATTAAAAAAAATACATCAAATGATTTTTCAACAATCCAACTCTTCATTTTCTTCCTTCTTTTTGAAACCCCCTTATTTGTCTTTATTACCTTTAACTCAATGCCAAAATCTCCAATTCAAAATTCTTTTCCAAATCCATTTTCAAATTTTCAACCAAACCCATAAAATCCCCAACAAAAATTTTTCAAAATAAATCCTCATTAAAAAATTATCTTTAATCTCCATGGATTTCTCTTATTCAAAATTCAAACCAAGAGACCCATTCAAAATCTCCACCCATTAATCGACCTCCTTCATCTTCCATAACTAATTTTCTCTCTCTAAAATCTCTCATTCACATAAAATCCATCTCTGTCAACAGCTAAAACTTACAAGAGCCTTTCCTTTTCTCTCATACTTAGCACTAACCTCTATTCATTCCCCACCATCACGTGACATCAACCAAACTAAACTTTTTCACTTCCTTCTTATGTACAATACTGGCGGCTCCATCAAACATGTTCTTGGAAGTGGATATAAAGGAAAAGGAGGAGATTCAGACGGTTCTAAGGTTTGTACTAGGGGTGTGGCTTATTTCAGACAGTATCAAACTTAGTTGATTAGAGCTCTCATAGGGATGATCCCAAAGGAGAAGGCGATGATACTGACATGTTCATGCATGAAGCGCATGAGGGACGATTGTCCATCGCAGGGCTTGAAGGATGATTGCGCATACTGAGTGGAGGTCCATGGAGCCTCCTCCTACCATCTGGGGCCATAAAAAGGCCTACATTGTTGCTCTTAAAGATTAGAGCCTATGGTGGTGAGTGAGCTCAATTTAGTCCTTAATAGCATGGTCGAGTCCTACATGGCATCGTTGACCGAGTCAATGGTGGCATTTGGAGATCACTTGGTCTTCGTGCACTTTTGAGGTGATCGACACTACTCATGTGAGTATCTTTTATTTTGTGTTTCCATTAATTTTGCCTTTGGATTTACTTATATGTCACTCTCATATTTTCTCTTTTATAGATTCCTCATGTCCAGGATAAAGTGTTCTTAGATCTGATTTCCACTCTGAAAAGAACGGTAACAAAACAGACTCGAGAAATGCACATTAGTAACTAATAATAATGCAAATTATGTATACATGTTTATGAGTATGCTTGAGTGCTTAGTGTCCTATCCATCTTAACCCTTAGATGTTTTGTAGGGGACGATATAATGCCTGACTTAGGAGCTATAAGTTATAGAGTAGCGATTAGTGGCAATTGAGGCCCAAATCGGGCAGATGGCACCACCTGTAGTTGAGGAGTCTAATGAGTATGTCTCCTCGAAGGGGGAGGATAAGGAGAAGGGGATTGCTTTTAGAAGTAGGAAAGATTGAGTCACTCAACATTTCTCCTAGTTGCCTAGGATTTTTATTTTCTTTTCTTCTCTATACATTGTTGAACTTTGGTGACATATTAAATATTGTAGGATAATTATTTGGGCCATTTTGAAAGCCCTCTTCTTTTTGGATGCTTGTTGGAACACTTCAAATTTTTGGATACATTTAAGATAATTTCACTTCCTTTTTTGTTCAACTTTTAAATTCTTATAGCCTAGAAGCATAATTTCAATTCTGGCCTTGAATTTACTTTTTGGATGTATGATTACATTACTTTCAACCATTTGCATATATACAAGTTCTATGTAATAGGTACACCATAATTCATAAACTCAAATTACAATGGAGACCTTGCTCAAAATTCTGTAGGCAAAAATGGCCTATACAGACTATAAAGTTATATGTATAAATGACTTCAGAAGTTTGCAAAGCCCTTTAGTACTTTCTAGATTTTTCATTCACTAAGCACATTCTCTCTTTTCTATAAATACCCATATGTGATTTGCACCTTAAAATCTGTCATTTTCACTTTTCCAACCATGACTAAAACATTTTTGAGGTCTCTCCCACCTTAAAGTTGGTCCAATTTGCCTTAGGCAGGCCACAAACCTTTCTGCTACCTCTTATTTGATCGACTTGACTTAGATTTCCTTCGGGATGCTTGTGATTTATGAGACCCTATTACTCATTCTTTTCATTTTGGAGACATTAAGACTTGCCCTCTACTAGAAGAATTCGACGATATTCTTAATTATTACGTCATGACTATAGATCAAATTATTTTGCCACTCCTAGGCTACCCACACATCCAAAAGATAATGGAGTTATTTAATCTTCAATTTTACGGGGTACCCAGGTACACTCTAGGCAAAGTGAAAATTCTCATGTTTCCATTTCTCACTTTTCACCTTTTAGAGGTTATGCTCATGCTGTATAGGCCCATATTGTAGCAGTCGTATTGATGGGGGAGTTCTTATTACAATGAGATGATGGAGAAATAGATTTGTAGGTTTTAGCCCTTCTTAAGGAGACTGAGCTTGGGAAAACTCCCTTGTTGACAATTCAGGGTGAGACTATTATTGACTTGGATAAAGTATCCCTTGGTGTTGGCGATTTCTTTTCTTAGAGTTGGTTACTACTTTCGTGCATGCCTATATGTAACCTTCTCTATATTTCCATTATTTTTATTTTATCTTAACTTTTACCTATACTACCCTTGTCGATTTCAATCCAGCAAGCTGCCCATTTTTGCTTAGGCTGTCTTTGTGGGTTTTCAAAATGACAAGCCCTTTTTTTAGACATGGTTGTAGAAGAGATTAGACTTGTTAGCCATTCCATTATGAATGGGATGCTCTACTATCTACAACATAACGTAAACCACCATTTGTCAAGGCCTGACATTACCAAAGTTGAGTGGATGTCCCACAATGGTGCCTCCTATTTAGACCATAATTTACATATATTTCATAAACAATTCCTTTCAAATATTGATTATCTTATGTTAATTTTGCATGTGGAAAGGATCAAAGGAAGTAAATTTATGTTTGTAGGTTTTAAAAGGAGAGAAATGGCCAAAAAAATGAAAAAAGCCATGATAGTTTCATATTCTCAATTCTTGAGCATTGAGGCGATTTAAAAGCCATTAGAAAGCTATAACATAGGGATACAACTTCTATGTTTTGCATTTGAGCTAATTTATCCATGTGCATTATCAATCATAACTAAGCATGGTTGTTTTGCCTTTAGACACGACCATGTTCCTACCAAACATCGTCGTGCGCCATCAAAATAGAATTTGAGATAATGACATAGCTAGAAGACATGGCCAAGCCTAAAGAATCATGAAAAGGCATGGTTTTGCTCTCGAGAAAGTAAAAAATGAGATTTTTCAAATCTTATCCAATTTATCCCTTTTCCAATTTTTCAAGCTTCCAACTTAGTAAATACATCAAGAGTACTATTTAAAGAGATAAAAACCCCAATTTTTCAAGCTTCCAACTTAGTAAATAGATCAAGAGTACTATTTAAAGAGATAAAACCCCATCAATAACAAAAGAAAAAAGGGGGGAATAATCATCAAATAACCACCCAAAAAGCCAAGAAATCAATCAAGTAAGGTTTTAGGAGCAAAGAGGAGCAAAAAGACATCATTCAATAACTTCAAGGATTAAAGTCTATGGCTTCAAATCTCATTAGTTTAATTGTTTCATCTTCCCTTCCTTCCATTATGAGCTAATTTTCTTTATGCTAGGGTTGTATATGGATCATGTTTAAATCTTATGATTTTCTAATATAAGTTCTTTTGATTTTATTCATTATTGTATTGATAGTCATTATGTGCTTATTATTATTAAGTAAAGGGTCCTTAATCATATCGAGTTTTATGAATCGACAATGGAGAGATGTTTTTCATAAAATGGACCTGTAATTATTTTATTAATCTATTATGTGTTTAGAGACCTTAATAGTTTATTGCTATAATTAGGATCTTAGGATCTTGTATTGTGAGACCTTAATAGTTTATTGCTATAATTAAGATCTTGTATTGTTTGACAATAACATGATTTTTAACTATTATTTTGAGAGGCCTTTATTTTAACATGTTGTTGTATGTTAGTTAATACTTTAGAGAGATTAATTAATCACCTAAGCAATCTGATAGTAACACTAAATGAATGAATTAGTTGAATGAAAAATTAGAAGCCATAAACGGTTAAGGAGTGAAGTTAAACCCCTAGCTACCTTCTTCTATTGATTGTTTTTTATATAATTATTTTGTTTATAATTTACTTAGTTATTATTCTTAGTTAAACCAACTTTCAAATAAGTTTTCTAGATAATACAAGGAATATAAAGCTTAGTACTTATTATGCAATCTTTATGGGAACGATATCCATAATCTTGTACACTTCATTACTTTATAACTTATGCATTTGCAGTTCAAGAGTTTATTATATATAACACTAAACCACCATCAAGTTTTTTGGTATTGTTGCCAAGGATTGGCGACATTAATACTAAGCAATTATTTCTATACTAATCTAGATTTTCCTTTTTTTTTCTTTATAATTTGTGTTTATTGTATTTTTATTTCTAATACATAAATAGAGCTTTATGACATGGATGTGCTCAAGGCACTACAAGCTCAAATATCTATCCTTGCCAAGCAAATAAATTTCATGACTTATAGTGTGATTCACTATTTTTTCTCGCATGTAATATTTGAATTGTGTGGGGATTGGTCGTAGAAGTATAGTTTGCCACATTAAGAATCCTTTTGGATAAGATCAAGTAAGTTTTATAAGGAATTTCAATTACTAACCCAACACTCCTTACTATAACACCTATAATTTTGGTTAACAAGACCACCTCAACTTTTATTGGTATAATAATAATTATTTGAACCACAATCTTCAAGCTGCCTATATTTTTCATTAATCACCAATCTACCAACCCTTAGAGAAAGATTCTAACCTAGAAAACATATTGGGGGAATTCATCATTAAAACTGATGCTAGGTTAGAACAACAAGATGAGATGATAAGAAAACTAGATATAAAGATTGATTTGTTTTTCATGGGATTGTTCCTCCTCCATTTAAAACCTTAAGAACCAACTAGGACAAATAACTAATGCCTTCAATGTGGGTCTTTTGATATCCTACCTAGCAACTCTAAACCCAATCCTAGGGAGCAAGTGAAAGCAATTACATTAAAGAGCGATGAAGAGATTAATTAAAGATGAAAGAGGAGGAAGGAACTAAGAATGAAGAATGCAAAGACAAAGCCTAATAAAAGAATATAATCTAAAGGAGGAAGTCATTCCTTATGTGGCTCACAAGCCTTATGTGCCTCTTATACCTTTTTGTTTAACATTAAAGAAACATAAGGAGAATAAAAAGCTCATCGAGGAAGGAAAACTGAAAGGAAAGCCACCTATATAGGGAAGGGGGAGGGTGGGAGAGGGGAGATACTTGAGCATTGATGAAAAAAAAGAGTACGAGCATGAAGTTTGTCAACAAAAAAGAGGAAATTTTGAGCTTTAATAATCTAAACCAGTAAAAGATGAAAAGGGTTTTATTGTTAAAGAATGCAAGGTAAGTAATTCTTTCCTTTTTAAATTCATGATGCTAACCCATCTTTGCTTTTCCTTATCGATGGATGGAACTGTGATAAGGTAATAAAGACACCTTCTTATCTTTTACATTCTCATCACTTTGAATTACACCCATTGCATTATCCTTATGGTATTGCATATTTTGGAGAGCAAGATACCTGATATGTTCCAATCTTTAATGACATAAACCAAGAACAAGAAAAGAGATTTAAAAAAAGAAAAAAGTATTTAGAATGCGTAATGTATTATTTTAAAGGGTTTGAGTCTAGCAAATTACATGCATTCGATATTAATAAAGGACAATCATAAGCCTGAGGTAAAGCTTAAGAGACCACTCCTAAGGGTCAAGCTAATGACCTTAAATTAAAATGTTTCTTTTCTTTTCATGTGTTTTTTTGCTTTATGTTTTGTGCTCCTAGTTTTTGCTTGAATGCTTATTTTAATTGCATATTTTATTTCCTTTTGTCACTAATAAGGTAATCCTTCTTTATCTTCTTCTCTCTTTTGCATTCATTGCATTATTAGGGACAATGATAAATTTAAGTTTGGGAGAATTAGGGGGATTTCATGCGCTAAATTTATGCTTTGAATGATGAAATTTAATAACTTAAGTGATAGGGACAATGAAGAATTTGATAACCACTTATTTGAATCAATTAAGTTAAATTTGATTATGATAATAGCATGGCCTTGATTAGCATGTTTGATTTACAGTTAATTATCATAATAGAACAATTTTAGCATACTTGGTGAAATATGGATTTTGAAATTGAGATTGATAATTATGAATGACTTAGGTAAGTGAACACTTTTACACATGTTAGAACATGCTAGACCATTATTTGAGGTAAAATCATAGACTTATTAATCCTAAAGAGATGATGAGGCATTCTTTGGCCCTTTATTTAACCCTCATTCATACCTTGATATGCATTATCCCTTATTACACCTTTGAGCCTTAATAAGTACTCATTTATGAGTATAACTTTCCTTTTATTTCTTTAACCCATAACATTCATTATAACCATATGACCTAGTTGATCTTTAACTTTCTTATCAAGAGAATGAGTTAGAAAGGCATACAAATTATAAAATTGGGAGCATAAAGTCTAAATCAAGTTTGGGGGTCACAAGTATGAGAAAATAACAAAAAGAAAAAAAGTAAAAGAAGGGAAAAAATGTTAAAAAGAATAAAGAGAAAAAGAAACAAAAGAAAAAAAAACAATGAAAGAAAGATTGATAACTAGCATGAACAAGTATGCATATGTATGGATGTAAGCTACGTCTTGCAAGGAATGAACGTGATAGATGCACTCATTATTGCAATACAATTTGCATTATTGGTATAACTCATGTTTTAACAACATTCTCTTGCCTTTGGACTTGACCACTTTTTAGCCTCACATTACAAGCTTCAAAGACCTTATGGTCCTTAGGTTGTTAAGATATACATTAGTGGAAAAAGGTGAGATAGTCTTGCCTATGGTTATGTGTTACTTCTAAGAAGTTGAAGTTGAATTTGCTTAGGTTATGTGTAATTAAAAGTTGAAATTTTGAATGAAATATGTTGCCAAGACACATACACTCTCTATTGTGTTAATTGATTATAAATAAAACATGTTAGTTAAGAACTTGTTATTGTAGTGAGTCTATTTGCTTAGTTGATAAAAATTTTCATTATCACTAAGAAAAACTCTTTTAAAGACCTTATAACTTGTTCTTAATCATTTGAATTATTAGATTTTATTAGGATTGGTTCTTGTTCTAGGATAAGTAAGAGTTTAAGTTTGAGGGAATTTGTTTGGTGCATAATTTACATATATTTCATAGTTAATTTCTTTAATTATTATACGATAATTTTTCTTATGGAAAGGATTAAAGGAAGTAAATTCATGTTTTGTTGGTTTAAGAAGGAGAGAAGTGGCCAAAAAGCATGAAAGAAGCCATGATAGTTTCATATTCTCAATTCTTGAGGACTTCTTCATATTTTGAGCATATCTCCATTTATAGTGCTCCAAATGAGGTGATTCAAAATCTATTAGAAAGGTAAGATATAGGAATAAAACATATTTTTTAAACTTGAGCTAATTTGGCCATGTTAATTATACACTTGATCAAGAGAGAAAAAATGTTCATTGAAATAATTTTTTATTATAGGCCCTAAAAATTTTTGTTGAGACCATTAAGGGATTTTAACACATTATCTTTTTGTCGAGGTTCTACAAACTTATAGAAACAATCACATACTATTGCATTTTGATGTCTAAACTTTTTTTTTTTATTTTGACGTCTAGATAATTTTTTGTTCAATCAAGTGTTTGAACTAATAAAATCATTTTCAACATAGTATTTTCTTTTATCTGAACGCGTAAAACTTGTAACTCTATTATATTCATCTGACCTGATACTAGTACAAAATTTATTCTTATTTTTACTTTTTGTATATGTTTGAACAAATTCTATAGTAATAGAAACAAAATTCATTCAAATATAGATATAAAAAGTACAAAAAATAAATAAATTTTGTATTTAGAGTGAACAAATTATATATTCATATATAATTAGTTGAAATAATATACATAATCTGGTAGCGGGTCAGATAGATTTCTACATGGCAACGGCTGATTGTTTGTATTGGAGAAAAATACCACATTAAAAATTATTTTACCAGTTCAGACACTTGATTGAACAAAAAAATATCTAGACATCAAAATAGAAACAATTAAAAAGTTCATTCATCAAATCTATAATTTACCCATTAAAAATTATTTTACCAGTTTAGACACTTGATTGAACAAAAAAATATCTAGACATCAAAATAGAAACAATTAAAAAGTTCATTCATCAAATCTATAATTTACCCATTTCATTTTCCACAGCTACAACATGGAAGGGGCCTAAACTTATGCAATCCCTTCCAGACACCATTTTATTTACTAAAGTAATTGTCAATTGACTTATTCCTTAAGTCATTGTACAGAGAAGATTCTACAAATAATAGATCCTAACATCATTAAGTTGAGAAAATCATTGATTTAATTTGTTCCAAATCATACCAACATACTTAATATAAACTATTGTAAAAGGTATAGGAGTTAAAATGGATAAAAGCAACCATGCCACAAGAAAGTTATTCCAGTGAATTCAAAGGAGATAAAAGGGATCCTCAAGTGTAGGCTTTGATATGCTTCCACTAAGGAATTCTTGCTTATTACACACAAAAATTTTAAGTATAAATGAATATTGCCCAAAGTGAAGAAATTCATTGTTGCTAGCTTAAAAGTTGTGAGAACTGAACTATGATTATTGTTATGATGAAGAAAGCATGGTAAAGAGGGATCTTCAATAGGATTGATAGTGACAGAAAAAGGAGTTGTAGGAGAAACTTCCATTGACAAAGCTTAAGAGGTATGAAAATGAACAACACAAATGATAAGAACAAAAAGAGCATAACAAACAAGCATCAATATAACCACTTAGAGAAAGAAATCCCTAAAGGTCTAATATTATGAGGCTTTTTAGTGAAAAAAATGAAAGGTAAAAAGTGATTATGTCAAACCTGAACCAATATTAAATACAATTGTATGAGATAACTAATGTTTTAAAAATCGAATTGAACCGGCTAGTCAAATCGGTAAAATTAAAAATTGAATATTGATTAATTTGATTCAGTTTAGTCTAATTTTGAACGTTATTTTTTATTTTAAGTTATTACAAATATATTATTATATTTTAATTTTTTAAAAAATTTTTAAAGCTATTTTAATAATATTTTTAAATTTTATTTATTATTGAACTAATTAAACCCAATTGATAAGATCAATCGAACCGATCATATCAAAAATTGATTAGTTGATTTATTTATTTATCGACCTAGTTTTAAAAAAATTAGAGATAACTAGCTAATAGCTCTATTAAAAAAAGTAACTAATTAAATAATTAATTAATCCAGTTGGCACTCCTTTAATTTGTTTGCCTTGTATCTACAACTTATACTTTCTTTCTAGCAGTGTAGATGGAGTTTAACGCTTATTACTTCTTTTTTAGGGTTAATTTCACTCATTATCACTCAGGCTATAACTTATGCATATTAATATTCTTAAATAGAAAAACACACAAAAATCCCTTAACTAAAAGAAAAGGGTCGAAACGAAGATGTGGCACTAAGGATAGTATTTTAAGTTGATGTGGCCTACTTTTGAACTTACCAATATTCACTTTCGTTTTTTTTTTTATCTCTCCTCTTGCTTGAGCACACGTGCCCCTTCCCTAAGTTTAACCCTAAGCTTTTTTTCTTTTCCATTTGATCCATAGTCTTTCGAAGAAGAATCTTCTATTGGCCTCCATTCCCCATTCTTAATCTTTAGTTTTTTCTTAATAGAAACCCTAAATGTTGTTTTTTTACTCCATCTCCATCTCATACCCATGGTAGCAATAATAGAGGTCCAAGATAAAATGGACCAAACGACCTCTCTATATGTGATTGTGGAGAAGAAATAGTGTTGAAGACATTTGACAAAAGGTTCTTAGGATATGTGTAGAATAATGTAAGTGTTTTTATTTGAATGGAATGTGTTTGTAGTTTTTATGTTAGTTTTTAAATGCAATCTATTTCTCTTATCCAGATAAGAAAAGTGCCTTGTATTTTTTTTTAGTAGGTTGATCAATGATTTGTTCATCAGATTAACCAAGTTATACTTGGTCTTCTCAAAAGGATAGAAAGATTCGAGAATACATAAAGATTTCAAGAAATTAAGAAGAAGATAGTTGAAAATAAACAAGAGATAATGGTGAGTAGATGAATATAGCAGATGTTGTTATTACTGGTGCTTATTATGGCCATAGGGATGAAAATGTTGCAATATGTTGTAGCTTATTATTATTATAGAAAATGTTAGATTTTGAAGGAAAAATTATCTAATAGGATGGATGTTGATGTAAGAACTTTGCCTAATGAAAAAATTACTTAATTTATATGTTTGTCTCCAAATTCATAATAGAATGAAAAAAACGACTTTCATTTATCTAACAAACTATATAAAATAAATGTTTATTGCATACCAAAATAACAAAACATTTATATCCATATGTCCATGATAAATATTTGCATATTCACCATGATAAATGTTGACAAAAAAGAATAAAAAATCCCTACATAATCTATGTTATCTATATTTACTTTGTGCAACCCTAACCCTACTTCTTGTTTTGGTAGCAACTCTATTAGACTTTCTATTTTTTGTAATGGATGAAGCTGATTGTGGATCAATTTTAATGTTGCTTATGTTAGAGGTTTGGCTTGGCCTTTAGCTTAGACTAATATCGCTTTCTTGGGTTAAGAAGATGTTGCATGCCATTTGATTGGTTTGACTACTACCCTATAATAAGAACTCATAAATGTCAACATGCATTCACAAAAATTTGAAAAAAAAAAAACCCTAGAAACACACACACATTCCCATTCATCTGAGTGTGAATGCAAGTTTAGAGTTCCTCATTTTATTAGATGTTGTAAGACTAGGGTTTGTAAGTTAGATTTCGTCGTATTAACTGTAGCATTTATCTTCCTTTGCCTTGCAAAAGATTTATGGATTTTATTTACATATCAGCATATTAGTACATTAGATAGGGTTGAAATTGACCTTTTCTATTGGTGTATGACTAGTAGCATTGTGACCAACTTGCTTACAAATGGAATTTTTTTAAATAAATTGAGAGCTTTTCCCTTTTGTGTTATTATTGCTACCCTTTCTAGCTTTTCATCCTCTTTCCTTCTTGCTTTCTATTTTTTTCCTTTAGACCTTAACTAGTATTGGTGGGATAAATTTAATACTTCTGGCAGGCTTTGGTCGCAGCTTATGCCCATTTATTAGGTTAATAACATGATTGTACACCTTAAGGTAAATGGCAACATGGTGCCAATAAGCCACATATAATTCTAGTTCTCCATTGTTGCCCACTGTGCATGTCAATGCATGACTATAGGGTATATTAAGTCTCACTTCCTATATGCACAACTATGTTTTTCCCTATATCCACCACAAATTATCCATCAAGAGCAATAACTTATATCTTAAGAGAGACACTAGACACTAGCTTGCTTAAGAATGCAAACTATTTTTTATGTTGTCCAATTTTTTATAAATATTGGAGCATAAAAATCCTCTTACTTTCCTAATATATTGCTTTCCAATATATAACCTTTCTTATCATCTTAAGCATAATGATGATTGTTTTCTCCAATAACATTTAGTATATACCTATTGATGCACTTAGCCATGTTATTGAGGAGGATATCACAATATGGTATGGTTGAGAAGCATGATCTACTCCAAGGTTGTCAAGGTCTTTCTCTTAGTAATTCTCTCACTTCATAATTCTTCTTAGTAGCCTTTATTACTTCACCAGGTTTGGACTTATAGCTGGCTTTAGCATAGTTTTACAACATGTCTTTAAGCTCTTTTCCCTTGAAAATGGTTCTAAAATTTTGGTATAAATGCCTCACACATCTCCTATATTATGAGTAAGGGAATAATAGCTTCATTGCTTTTATAAGTCCCTCTAAGCCAAACATAATAGATTAGATCAGTTCATTAACAATTATTGTAAATTTAATAATCAATTAAGGATTAATGTAAACTACCTTTTACCTATCACTCATAAATACCCAAGTGTGATTATTGTTCATCTCTAGATCTTCTTTCAAAAGGCTTAAAAACCATAAACAATTTTCTTTATTCTCAACCTTCACCACTGCATTTGCCACTGGAAATATGCATATTAGGATTAATACCCATAGCATAAAGCAATTGCCTCTCATAGGCACCTTTCAACTAACAACCATCTAAAAAGACCAAGGGTCTACAACTTGTTGTAAAAGCCTCCTTTAGGGGACCCATTCATACATATATAGCTTTGAAATCATTTTCACGATCTTGAAACTCTACTATTATTCATGGATTGGTTATCAACAATTTAGGCTATTGGTTATCATTAGTTTAGGCTTGTATTCAACTAGTGTCAGATTTATCTCTATTTATTTTCTTCAAAGCAAAGTCTTTTGCCCTTTAAACTTTCATCCTTTTGATTGTGAACCCTAAATCCCTGCCAACTTTATCAATGATAATATTAATAATCTAATTTGGTTCTGACCTGAAATCTTCTAAACATTTGTTAGCTAGCCATTTGGCTATTACATGAAAGTTTGTAAAGCTTCTACCATACTTATGTTTCAAATGTGCACTCTTAATTTGAAAGTTGGGTCATCCATATCTTTCATGTGATGCTTACTCGCAAACACCTGCCAACCATACTTCTTGTAACACACTCACCTACACCTCATCAAGTCATACTTAGGAAACCACACTTGAAACTTGTACTTGATCTCATGTTGTCTAAAAGCTTTAATAAATTGATTTTTATTTTAAAATATCATCGTCGCTTTAATTTTGATATCTTTCTTTAGATGGAATTCTACAAATCAAACTCTTCCCTCTTTATCTTTCTCATTGTCATCTCCATTATATATCTCATCAGATGGCAAATACTCTAGGTCATCATCTTCAATCACGACCTCTTCATTGTCATTACTTCTCAAGGTAGCCATAAAATCCCCAATTATTACCTTTTCTCCTCTTTCATTAGGTCTCTCTCTAGGTTTTTAATAATCATTGATGACTTGTTACAGATCATCGTATTCATCCAACACATCATAATCAAGGTCCATAAAAGTACCAAAATCTTCAACATTTATAGTTGCATTGTCATTTGCATTGTTATCAACATTTGCATTGTCGTGACCTTCTCTACCCTTATCATACCTTTTCTTTTCCTTATCAAGAAATTCATCATCATCTAGACTTTGACCTAAGAAATTGCCACCATCTTGGACATTATTAGATGCATTATTCTTTGTATTTATTTCAGCATTCTACTCTGCATTAGTATCTGCAGTGTTAAACATCTTATTATCTCCATTGTTACTTACATTTGTATTGCTTTAACTTGATGCACCCTCATCATATCCAATCTCAATACCTGGCAACTAAGGTACATTCATATCCAACTTTCTTTTTACAGTTGGCCTAGAGACCTTTAGCTTTCTCTTTAGCTTAGGGACTCCTACTTCTTCATTAGTGTTTGAACATAACTCCTCAACATAACTCTTGTTTTTTTTTTCTTAATTCCTGGTGATATAACCTTTATCAAGTCATCAGTATTGTGATATTTTACATGCAAATCAATTTCCTTAGCATCAAGCCCATATAAACATAATTCAAACACATCACTATCACTTGACAATAATTTCAACCCATCCCTATAGTCTTGATGATGATTCCTCCAATAATACTGAACGTGACCATCTAAAGCTAGGTACTTCGCAAACATTGTATCTAATCTAACCATTGACATATAATTAGGATCATACTTAAAAAAAATGCTCATTTCCATCTATATAAGGCCACTCACCATTAAATCCATGATAATACACACACAAGTAAAATAACACTCAACATTATTAATTGCAAATCCGAATGAAAACCACAAATCAATAAACTTATTTGCATGTTAAAAATGTTTGGATATGTTCTATTCAACATGTAATATTTTATAATCTTATGCCATCACTTGCAAATTAATAATCCCAAATCTAGTTCAAAATTAATAAACTAACAAAATACAAATAAAAAATACTACAATTTGTATTCAACGTTGTTTATAATTTCTCAACCATGATGAATAATTTATAAAGTAATCCAGTGGGGTGTATGATTTTCCTATCATTTACACCATCAAATACGAGTGGTCCACAAATCTGATAAAACTTATTCAGAAAAAGTTAAAAAAAAAAAAATTAATCCCAATGATTGCAAGATTTATCTTTTTGAAAGAGAAAGAGAGACTTTGAGAGGGATATGAGAAGAAGGGAGTAAAGAGGAAAAATAAAAATAAAAATCAACTTTGGTAAGCAAAAAAATGAGCCATATCAACTTAAAATATTACTATGAGTGTCACATTATCTTTGCTACCTTTTTTCCCGATTTGAGGGATTTTTATACATGTTTTATTTAAAGATATTAATGTGTATCAATTATAAATTAAAGGACAATGAAATAACCATTAAAAAAATTGCCATAATCAAGAAATCAAAAATTCTAATGACTCTCTTAAAAACTAAAACTCATCATTCACGAAGCCAAATGTCATTCTCTTAATAATTTAATTAAAACAAACATCAAATTCTGATTAAATTTATGGTTCAATATATATATATATATATATATATATATATATCAATTGCAAAAAATAAAATATACCAATCTCATGAAAAGACTCTTTAATATACATCAGTCTCCTACCCCACAAGTAAACCACCCAACTAATCAATCTTCTAATGTATGACTCCTGCATTTGGATGGACCATTTAAATAGATGTGGGTATAACTTTACCTTTTTATCCTCAACACTTCCCTCATCAAATATCCTTCTCGTGACTTGACATAGACACTACCCTTAGCCTTTGTTTGAAATGGAGAGAAAAGGTTAGAAAAAGAAAGAATAGTGAGAAAAGAGTGGTGGGAATACCCGATTCCATTGATTAGAAAAATAAAAGGAGAGAAATAGTAAATTTTTTCATAAGGTCCACCATTAAATAATCACTTGAATTTAGAGAGCAAAATTCATAAAAATTGTGTTTTATTATATAATTATTAATTTAACCATCAAATAATTGTCTTTTATTCACTTTTTTCAATTTTTTTTATTCCTTTTAATTAGAAGCTAAAAGTATTTTCTTTATTTATTTTTACATGTACGAAATTTATCTCATATTTTATTATTTTTTATTTGTCAATTAAATTTTTGTAATTGTTATTACTAATCAAATAAATTTTTATGTATGAATGTATAAACTAGAGAGTATAATACATAAGTATAAATTTTAATACATTTTAAATTTATATTTTTTAAATTAACCATAATTTAAAAAAGTTTTTCTTTCCATCATTTTCTACAATTTTACAAACAATTATAATTTCTCTATCCTCCTTTTCCTCATCTCCATATTTTTCCAAACAAAATAAAGAAAGAAACTTTCCATATCTTTTCTATTCTTTTTTCTATTTTTTTCCCCTAACATTCCTTTCCCTGCCCAACTTTTTCCCCCAAACTCAGTGTTACTCTCCTTCTACATTTTTTTTAATCACAGTCCAATAGTTTAATATAAAATTATTAGATATGATTTCCAGTTTTTGTTGTTTGTACAACATTATTATGTGTCCTCAAAATATAATCTGATGCATGTGATTGTGGCCTTAAGGATGAACATCAGTTCTTTTTAGATGAATAAATGGAATGTTAACAATGTTATTTAGATATTTGTTGTAATCCATGACATCTGTATTGGACTAGGTTGGTTAAACCTATGTCATAAGCCTCTTTTGATTTTAACAATGGAGATTGATCAATTCTAATGTTTTGTTCAGGTATTGTTTTATAGATTATAAGAGTTATTTTCATTGAGTTAGATAGAAGTCAAAATCTCCATCTTCGGCATCTCCTAAATTGCGACCGCGACATTGCTATATGAATGCATGGAGCTGGGCCTGAAGAATTCGCGAGCGAAGTCGTAGCCACGACTCAGCAGAAGAAACATTAGTTGAATCACAGAGGAATTCGTGGTGGCATTCATGTCTGAGGTAGCGACCGTGAATTTCATAGTGACAAAGGAAGGAACCAAGGCCACAACTATAGCCACAGCACACCAAGTATCCAAAGCAACTGTTGAAAATCAAAAATCATAAGAGCTAAGGTTTGGTCGTGACCGCGACTCAAGAAGTTGAAGTGTCTTCATAAAACATAAGAATTGATGGTCTTAATTGCTCCCAAGACTAAGCCAACTCGCAACTGTGACTTTTAAGTAGTAGCTTGAACACAACGGTTATATTTCTTGGATAACCAATGGATGAAAGACACGTGGACTAGCCGTTAGACACAGAATGAGGTTCTCTACTGCAATTTTCAGTTCCTCAGTGCAAATTGAAAATCTGCAATCGCAAAATGGCAGTAGCGACAACGACTTCTGCCTGACAAGCATTTAATGCAAAATTTGTCTAGCACAATTTAAAGATTTAGGGATAGTTTTGGAGTAACATCTCTTTGGTGGATGTGGGCTATAAATACCCCCACCAAACTTATGTGAATGCAAGAGAATTTATTTAATTATAACCAAACTCTTACCAATTTGCTACTCATTCTTTTACTCTTCATTATGTGTTATTGATTATTTGGTATGAGCAATAAATACCTTTGTAAGTAGGTTGAGAGTTCGCCTAGATTCAAAAACTCTTATTAGATGTTGAAGTGTGAGCTTATCCAAAACACTTATGAGGGATTTTTGTGTGAGCCTAAAAACATAAGGTTGTAAAGGCTTTGTGTGAGCCACAAAACACAAGTTGTATAAGTTTGGTGTGAGCTTGAAAATACTAGTTTAGTTGAGTGAAATACCTAATTGTGTAGAATTGAGGAGTGGACACAAGTTTGTTAACACCCGAACCACTATAAACCTTTTGTGTTGATTTTTCTCTTCTCATTCTTAACTTCCTAAACACTTTAACTTTCTTTTTAATTTTCAATTAGCCATCAATTAAACCCCCTTTTTTGGTACACTAGGCCAATAAGTGGTATTAGAGCCAAGTTTCACTCTAAAGCTTAATTGTATGAGTAAAGATCATGACACAAGAAGGAATCCACACTTACCTCAAGCCATATTTTAATGGAGCAGACTATACTCATTGGAAGTATAGAATGAAAATCTATCTAGATAGTAATATGGTAAACCTTTGAGATATTGTTATAAGGGAGTGGAAGCCACCTACCAAAGTAATGGATGGAAGTGAAGAGTTAATCCCTAAAGAGGAGTGGGTCGAAGGACACAGGAGATCTAATGGCAGAAATAAAAGAGCCATGACAATCCTTCTAAGTTTTTTCTCAAGAGAAGAAATTGAAAATGTCCAACATTGCTTAACTAGTCATGGTATTTGAAAGTCCTTGGAGAACTATCATGAGGGCACCACCTTGGTGAAATCTAGCCGACTTGAGATGTATGTGATAGAGTGGAAGCTATTTATGATGAAGGAGGAAGAAAGCATCACAAACATGAAAAATAGACTCCTTACAATCGTCACCAATATGAAGAAGTTTGGGAGAATTCTCACTAATCATGAGATAAATTCTAAAATTTTGAAATCTCTACCTCTTGAAAAATTTGGTGAAAGGGTGTGTAGTATCCAAGAGTCCAACTCGAAGATAGGAAAGGTGTCAATGGATGTCCTAATAGGCAAACTCTTAACTTATGAGTTAGCCTTAAAGAAGGATGAAGAAATGAAGAGAATGAGAGGTTAATGAGAGACATTTGAAAAACCAGAAAGTAATACCTTGGCACTAAAATGTTCATCAAAGGAGAAGGAAGTAGAAGCAACCTCAAGTAAAGAGAAAAGTGACAAGGAGGTGGAGAAGCTTGCAATGCTTTCAAGAAGAACTAAAGAGCTAATTAGAAGAAGGAACTTCAAGAAAGCAACTCCAACTCTCAAAGAAAGATCAAATGATGTCACTTGTTATGAATGTGGCAAGCAAGGCCACATTAAATATGATTGCCCCAAGTTGAAGAAGAAAAATAAGAAAGGGGACAAAGAAAAAAGAAAAAGCTTCAAAACCACTTGAGATGATAGCTCAAGTAAAGAAGATGAGAAGGAAGAGGTTGCAAACCTTTGCTTTATGGCTCAAGAGTATTTATCTAATGAAGTAAGCTTTTCACATCACTCTTATTCTAAATTTTATGAATTAGACAATGTGGATGATGAGCTTTTAAAAGCTCTTACCATGAAATGTGACAACTATAAGTCACAAATGAAAACTTACAAGAAAAAGTACACTAAATTAGAGAATGAATTTAAATCCCTAAATAGTCTTATAAGTGAATTGAGGGCTTCAAATGAAGAACTCAAGAAGTCTATGGAGAATCTATCTAAGTCATCTTCATCTCTAACTTCATTAAGAAAGGAAAATGAAAGGTGAACTCATTGAGCTTAAAAACTCTATTTTTAAGTTCCACAAGTGTAAGGAAGTTTTGGATACACTTATTATATAATAAAGACCTTCATTAGTTAGGCATGGTCTAGGCTTTAATGAAGCCTCTTCTTCCACACCTTTACTTACAACATTCATCAAGCCCTCAACACCTCAAACTTCAAGTATTAAGGTTGTTAGAAAGAAAAGTGCTTAAAGCACTAAACCACCATTGCCAAAGCGTAAGGGAAAGGTATAATAAGGCGCTAAACCTATTTCTAAGAAGGTGAAGGTTAACCATGCATATATGTATAATAAAAGGCATGCTCATTTAAATACATAAAAATTCTAGTCCTACACCCATTCATACATATTAATGCTCACACACACATCATGTTGGTATGAGGAAATCCCCCACTCATACCAAAGCAATGTATAAGAGAAAGACACATAGGTCTAAGCTCCAATGCCACTATTGCATGAAGTATGGACACATAAATGTTTATTGCTACATTAGGAAGGCACACCTCAAGTTGGAGGATTCTTTAAAACCTAACCCCCTATGACCCAAGTATGCTTGGGTACTAAAGCAAAAATGATTTACTTGTGTTGCGTAGGGGTGTTTGGCAACCACCAATGAAACAAATGATTGGCATATGGATAATGGATGCCCAAAGCACATGATGGGCAATAGGAAGCTATTCATAGCCCTAAAGGAAAAAGAGAGTGGCAACGTCACATTTGGAAATAATGTCAAGGGTAAGATAATTGGCATTAAGACTATTGGTAAGAATGATTGTTCTTTAATTAATGATATTTTGCTTATTGATGGCTTACAACATAACTTGCTTAGTGTAAGCCAATTATGTGATAAAGGTAATAAAGTCACCTTTAACCCTACAGAATGTCGAGTTACCACTTTGGTGGATAAAAAGGTAGTTTTCAAAGATGAAAGGAAGGGTAATATCTACCTAATTGACTTAGACAATTTGGCTAACCAATCCTTTAAGTGTCTTATGTCTCTTAGTAATGAAGTTTGGCTATGGCATATAAGACTTGGACATGCTAGCATAAAGCTCTTACAAAGCTTATCAAAGGGAAAACTAGTGAAAGGTTTTCCCCAGCTAAGATTCTTTAAAGACAAGACATGTGGTCTTCGCCAAATAGGGAAACAACATCAATCTTCCTTCAAAGCTAAGAATATTGTAAGTACATCTAGACCTCTTTAATTAATTCATATAGACTTAATAGAACCTACTAGGAGTGCTAGCTTAGGTGGAAAATATTATGCACTAGTCCTAGTTGATGATTACTCTAGGTTTACTTGGATTTCCTTTCTAGCTCATAAGCATGATACTTTTAAAAGTTTTGCAAAAAGGATTCAAAACGAAAAGGGTTACTTCATTTATTCCATAAGAAGTGACTATGGAAAAGAATTTCAAAATGAGTCTTTTGAATTTTATTACTTACAGAATGTGATTTTCCATAACTTTTCAACCCGTAGAACACCACAATAAGATGGTGTTGTATAGAGAAAAAATAGGACACTAGCAGAGATGACTAGAACTATGCTCAATAAATATTCATTGCCAAATTACTTTTGGACTGAAGGTATCAATACTTTGTGTTATATTGTAAATCAAGTTTTCAAAAGACTCATTCTTAATAAAACTTCTTATGAGTTATGGAATGATAGAAAGCCCAAGTTAGCAAACTTAAGAGTTTTTAGATGTAAGTGCTATATCTTGAATACCAAGAATAATCTTGGAAATTTTGATTTAAAAACTAATGAAGGCATTTTCTTAGGTTATTCCACCATTAGCAAAGCCTATAGGGTTTTTAATAAGAGTTCAATGGTTGTTGAAGAGTATATGAATATTGTATTTGATGAATATAATAAGTTTGATCTTGGGAAGGTTCTTATGTTAATGATCTTGTAGGTAATTTTGACAAATCGAATTTGGAGGATACTACCAGAGAAAATGATGAGACCATGATGAAAGCAAATCATCAAAAAAAGATAAAGATCATCAACATCAAAAAGTGAAATTACCAAACCAAAATCTTTCCAAAGATTAGAGATTTTCCAAACATCACCCCAAAGACCTAATTATTGGTGATACTTCAAAGGGTGTAAGTACTAGATCTCAACTCAATACTTTAGATAATAATCTTGCCTTCATTTCTCAATTTGAGCAAAAATCTATTGATGAGCCTCTTGAGGATGAGAGTTGGGTGATTGCTATGTAAGAGGAACTCAACCAATTTGAGAGAAATAATGTATGGGAACTTGTTCCTAGGCCAAAGGAACACCTAATTGTAGGTTGCAAATGGGTGTTTAGGAATAAGTTAGATGAACAAGGATTCATCACTAGAAATAATGCTAGATTGGTTGCTAAAAGTTACAACCAAGAGGAAGGCATTACCTATGATGAAACCTATGCCCCCGTAATAAGGTTAGAGGCCATTGGGATTCTTTTGTCATATACATGTCACATGAGTTTCAAACTATTTCAAATGGATGTCCAAAGTACTTTTCTAAATGGTATTATTGAGAAGGAAGTTTATGTTGAACAACCTCTTGATTTTGAATCACATACTTTTTCAAATTATGTTTTTAAATTGAATAGTCTTGTATGGTTTGAAACAAGCTCTAAGAGCTTGGTATGAAAGGCTTAGTTCTTTTCATTTGCAAAATGATTTTGAAAAGGGGAAGGTTGACACAATTTATTTGTCAAAAGGCATAAACATGATACACTAATAGTGTAAATTTATGTTGATGATATTATTTTTGGTGCTACTAATGAATTTCTTTGTGAGGATTTTGCTAAATGTATGACTAGAGAATTCGAGATGAGCATGATGAAAGAGCTCATGTTTTTCCTTGGTCTATAAATCAAGCAAACCAAAGAAGGAATCTTCATCAACCAAGCCACATACACAAAGGACATTCTCAAGAAATTTGGCATGGAAGGATGTAAAGTAGCAAAAATACCAATGAGTGTTATCATCAAATTGGACAAGGACAAATCGGCTAAGTCGGTTGATAAGAAGAGATATTGAGGTACGATCGGTTCTCTACTTTATCTTATAGCTTCTAGACCTGACATAATGTTTAGTTTACGCATGTGTGCAAAGTTTCAATCTTGTCCCAAAGAATCTCATTTGAATGTTGTTAAATGGATTTTCAAATATTTACATGGCACATTGCATTTAGTTTTGTGGAATCCTCAAGATTCTTTATTTAGTCTTATAGGTTATTCGGATGAGGATTATGTTGGTAATCTTCTAGATAGAAAGAGCACTTCTAGAACTTGCCAATTTATAGGAGAGTTTAGTTTCTTGGTCTAGTAAGAAGCAAGTTTCAGTTGTCTTATCCACCGCCGAAGCTGAATTTGTAACTGAGGATTATTGTTGCACCCAAGTCCTTTGGATGAAACAATAATTAAAGGATTTGGGCAAAGTTGTTGATCACATTCCCATCAAATGTGACAATACTAGTGTAATAAATCTTTTCAAAAATCCCATCCAATATTCTAAAAGCAAACATATAACATTATGCATCATTTTTTTAGAGATCATGTCCAAAATGGTGATGTTGTGCTAGAATTTATAGACACAAATCATCAACTTGTGGATATTTTCACAAAACCACTCAATGAAGAAAGGATGAACTTCATTAAGAGAGAGTTGGAAAGGCTTGATAGAAGCTCCTTAAAGTGAAAAATTAGATCATTCTAATATGTTGCATCATTCCATGTTGAATGATTGCCTTGTGTGATGTATGTGATGTTTATTCCTTTGGATGTCTTAATTTTGTGTGCAATTGTGCCTCTTTATGGCAATTTGCATAAATTGGACATCAATAAATTGAGTGGATCACAGTTTAGATAGTCAAGTCTCATAACTTCATAGTTATCTTTTAGGAGTTATAATTCACGGTTGCTATTCCTTGGTTCACAGTCGCGAATTACAATATTCTTCATTCTGCTGGCAACCATCAATTTACGATCGTGACTTTCAATCCCCACCATAAATTTGTTCAAATTTTAAATCTTTTGACTGTTGAATACGTCGTTTCTTGAGAATTTTTTGTTTGTTACTCACATTTTTTAGAATTAGCAGTCACAATTTACAGGTCGCGGTCACAAGTTTGGGTAATTATCATACATTTAAGTGATTTGATTGCCAACTGATTGCACTCTTTCATTTAATTCATTTCTTACTGTTTTTAGTTGTTTTCACACCCTTTTGTGGCCTATATAAACCCTTCAAACAGTATTTTCATTATTTCCTACCAAAAATCTTCATCTCTCTTCTTCCTTAATCTCAAAACCTTCACACCTTTCTTCATTAAAAAATGGCCCCTAAGAAAGCTTCAAGAGAAGAGAAAGAGAAGGCTGTGACACGACCTTCTAGACCACCGACATTACACTTGATGAAAGAGATAACGAAAGACTAAAATATCAGTACAAAACGAATACTTCCAAGATCATCATCCTACCAAACACAATCTCCTCCGCTTTCCTTCTTGAGTCGCTGAAAATCAAGGACGAGATCTACACATTTCTTTCAAACCTGGGGTGGAATGAATTCTTTTTTTTTTTACGAGCCCATATATGAGGAAATCGTATGCGAATTCATGTATACCGTGACTCTAAGTCGAAGAGTGGAATCTCACACCAGTCAATACGAGTTAGTATTTAAAGCTTTTGGAGACCCATTTTTCATCACTTTTGAACAATTTTCCAATCTGTTCAATCTTCAAGTTAGAGATGACATTTCGTTCATTATCTGCGCGCTTGATGTCATATATTTTGAATTTTGGTCCTAAATTTCCATCGAAACCAAACATGACCCCAAAACCTCCTTAGCCAAATACATCTGAACCCTCCTTTTTTGGTTACTTCATCGTATCATCACCTTCTCCGTTAACGCAATAGGTAATGGTAATGAAAAGGTACTCTAAAAGGATCTTGCTTTCTTTTTCTGCCTTATCAAAAACAAACTTATTCAAACTGGTCGTTATCTTGTGGATCAATTGATTCACATAAGAACCAAGCCCAAGAGTCAGTTTATTCTCCCTTCTTATGTAACTGTCATCTACAGATTTGTAGGTGTTCTTAATGAGGAAAACAAAAATTCCTCACTAAGAAGTTTCTCCCTTTCCAAAATCTTTGGACCTCCCTTACCTCATAAATGCAAAAGCCATTCACCCTTATTCTTACACATACACTTTGGGTGCTTTTAGAGCCAAGAAACTAGAGTCTTCCTAAGCCTCCAAAACAAAATGGTTTGTCATTAAAAAGGGAGCCCAACCCATTCCACCTCTCTAATCTAATCCCAAAACCAAAATCTTCCTTGCCTCCATCAACAAGAAATTGGACAAAATGATTTCAAACTATCGATTTAGAATAGAGAATAAGATTTCAAACAGTTAAAGGCCTATTCCTGAAAATCTAAGCGCTCTAAATGCATCGAGTATTTAATAAATATTTAATCCAACAATTCATAAATAATAATAAACAAGCAATAAAATCAATTTTCTAAAATTTTATATTAAAAGCATTTAATAAAATATTCTCAAAGGTTATTATTGAAT
>CATIWR010584320.1:0-11523 GCA_949677035.1 Omphalea diandra
CCCTTTATAGTCACATCCAATCAACCCATTCTGTCACTTAAACAATCGATTATGCAATAGCAGTAGCATCAACTGATTAACTAAATGATTTTAATCAGTTGGTTGATTGGAAACCTCATGACCCAGATAGGTTGGCAGGCAACATAAAATGAGAAAAATAGGGGGTTTCCTCGACAATCCTCTTAACCAGAAATTATATATGAAAAATGCGCAAATCCGCCTTCCAAGAACACATTCTCCACCTCCTATGCACTGAGATCTAGTACGAGTTCGACTATGCTCCTCCTTTAAAATTACTTTTTTCCTTTTTATTTTATTATTTATCTTCTATTGATGTGGTGGAGAAATGATTAGACTGTAAGTTTTTTTTTATTGATTCTGTTTTGGTTATTGTTAGCAACTTGTATGAGCTTCCAACATGTGATTGGTTAGGGCTGTCAAAGAATGTCTGGGAATCTCTATTAGGTTGCCAATTTGTTTTCATTTACTGTTGAAATGGATTTGTTCCTTTGTTGCCATACTGATTATATTGGGAGTTGAAGATGAAATTTTTAATGAAAATAACTTATTGGAAGTTTTGTAAATCAAAATGGGGAATGGGATCTAAATTAAGATTTTATAAATTCTTTAATTTTAGAATTTTGTTGACTGCAAAGTAAGGGATAAGCAAAATATGATTGTCCTAGCTAGGAGCCAACCCCATTGAATGAAATGGGTTTGCTACTTTGGAATGAAATTTCAAATTTTAATATGATTTTGATTTTCTTTTTTCATCATTTGGCAATCTAAAGAATGTATTTTCAAACTACTAAAAACAACAATTCATCGAGTTTATTGATGATGTATTTTGGCATAATGCATTAAATATTTGCTTTACAACCTGTTTCCAAGTACAATTCCTTCACAATTGACAACTGAGCTGGGGAACAATGGATTATGTTAAAAAGGAAGTTTTCAAATAATGAAGAGATTAAGGTAGAAACAACCATGTTTGATAGAGCCATACCAAGTTCTAAATCTGGTGATGTCACCAAGGACAATGTGCAGCTTCACATTACTTTAATTGTTAATATGTTTAAGGGTGACGGTGATACCTTAGAGATCATATGCTCAGCTTGGCAAGATACCATAGAAATTACAAAGTTTTTTACATGCAAGAATAGCAAGATGCCAGCTCAAGCTTACGACGACAGGGTGGTAACAGGGATGGAGGATGGCCCCCTTCCCCCACCCCAGCCCCATTGCTGCTCTTATTTTGCCATATATTTCTTTAATTTTTTTTTTATTTTTAACTTAAATGTAAATTTATTTTTTTAGTGGATTGTTTTTAGTCTATAGTTGTATAAACTAGTTATAAACATGTTTACAAACGATTTATAAGTGGTTGACAATATATTTATAAGTATTGATAATATGATTATAACGAAATTTATGAGTGATTGATAATATGTTTATAATTAGTTTATAAATGATTAACAATATGTCTATAACCGTTTCATAAGTGGTTGACATTATGTTTATAAGTGGTTAACAAATATTTATAACTGACTTATAAATAATTGATAATATATTTATAACTGGCTCTCTTCCCGATTCCAGCCTCATTGTTGCTCCTATTTTGCTATATATTTCTTTAATTTTTTGTTTTAACTCAAATATAATTTTTTTATTGATTATTAATTTATTTTTTGTTGATTGTGTTTTAGTTGATAGTTATATAAACTAGTTATAAAAATTTTTATAACTAGCTTATAAGTGTTGACAATATGTTTATAAGTGATTAACAATATGTTTATAAGTAATTGACAATATATTTATAATGAATTTATAAGTGGATGACAATACGTTTATAATTGATTTATAAGTGGTTGACAATATATTTTTGTTTTTTATTGATTGTGTTTTAGTTGATAGTTGTATAAACTAGTTATAAACATGTTTACAATTAGCTTATTATTGTTGACAATATGTTTATAAGTGATTAACTATATGTTTATAAATGATTAACAATATGTTTATAACGAATTTATAAGTGGTTTACAACATATTTATAACTAGTTTATAAGTGATTGACAATATGTTTACTAGTTTTTAAGTGGTTGACATCATATTTATAATGGATGATAATATATTTTATAAATAATTTATAAATAATTAATAATATATTTATAAGTGGTTGACAATATATTTATAATGAGTTTATAAGTAGTTAACAATATGTTTATAACTAATTTATAAGTGGTTGACAATATATGTATAACGCTTACATACTCTGATAAACTGTTACATGCACTATTAATATTAGATTAAGTTTAAAAAAATTTTAAACTGATATTTTTCAAAAAATAAAACTAAAATAAATATTTTGATGATATGCTTTCTACATTTCTAATATTATATTATGTTTTAAAATTTTATATTGATAATCTTAAATAAATGTAAAATAGAATAAAAATAAGCATTTTTTAAAATTTTTATTATGATTTTTTTAGTCAAATTATTTTTGAGAGTTTTTAAATTAATAAATCATATATAAATATTTTATTGTATATATTTATTTAATAATTGAAAGAGTAAAAACATCTTTCTCTCATTTAAAAAATTAATTAATGATAAAATTAATTTTATTAACTTTTAATTTAATAAAAAATAAAAAATGAAAATAAGAAAAAAATCTATTTGTCAAACAAAAAAAATTTGAAAAAAAATTATCTACTTCAATTTATATATTGATTGAATAATGAAATAATTAATAAACTAATTATTAATAATTAACTAATAAATTTATTGTTATATTTTCAAATATAGATAAAAATTTATTATATATATTGGAATATGGAGAGTCATAATTTGGTGAGAACGCAGACTGAGACAGAAATAGGACAATGAATAGGCAACATATGCAAGAGCATGCATAAGATATTTTTTAGTACCACTAGTAGGTTATGAAAGCGAAAAATAGAGGAGCTGAGCGTAATTATAGAAAATTAAACGTATTAAAGTTATTTCTAGCACAATAAAATTATTTTTAAAAGGCCAAATTTTGTAACGTATAAATATCTTTCATTTTCATTTTTGAAATTTAAGAAATTCTGTCCTTTCTCCTAAAAAATATCCACTGCCAAACTTGATCTAGTGGAAGGCCCATTAATGAGGCCGATTGCTGACAGGTTTGAAATCCTTATTTCTTAAAAGCTCTGCCCATATTTTCCGGATAAACAAATGTTTTTTTTTTTGAAAAAATTATTATCATAATTCTTCCATTTAAAAATAAAAAAAGTATCATAATTACATTTTGAAACATTTCCCTTAATATAAGGTATGGTTTAAATCTAGGCGTCCCTCGATTTTTACAAGTTTTTCACTCTTAATTATGATAAAAAAAAATTGTAAATAAAGAGTTCTCTTTCATTCTAAAAAATTATAAAATAAAAAAATGCCACTTTGGGGAAAATTTAATTTTGATTTGTATCATAACAATTAACAATCATTTCCTGTGAACTTTATGCACGCAGATAGAGAGTGTCTAATATAAGAAATACACACATTAATAAAGTTTCATTTTATAGCTTTAAATAAGAGCAGATAAATCCTAAGCATTAATTTGACTGCCTGAGGGTGTTTGCTTTGCAGAATATATCATCTTATTAATTAGATTACGAAAAAAAATACTATGGAGCATTTTATTTAATAATATTATAATTATTTTTAAAATATATTCTCTTAGTCTCAAATTTTCAATTTATCATTTTTTTACATATATATTAAGAAAATATAGATCATATGGTTAAAATACTTGATTTTATATATTTTTTTTCAAAAATACTCTCACATTCACATTAAAATAAATAGTCATAATTATTCTTAAAATTGTTGATTCTTCAATGTAAATCAATACTGCAACATTAGCTAATATAAACCAAATAAATGAATTTAGAAGTCAAGATTTCAGATTTTTTACTAGAAAAATTTATTTGAAAATACAAGCCAAATAATTAATTTATTGAAATTTATCATTAAAAATTAATTTTATTTAACTTTTCAATAAGTATATTAAATATTTGATGTTATAAAATTTTGATAACAATATATTAAGTAGGAGTATAATGAATAACTAGTAAATTAATTATAATATAAAAAATAGACTATATTTAGAACGGATGAAAAATAAAATTTAAAATGAAAATTTGACATGAAAAAAGTAATATTATAAAATTAAATTTTAATTAAAGTAAAATTAATTAAAAAATAACGAATGTTTCCATACATTTTTTAAATTATTTTTTAGTTTGGCGTTCCACTTGGTTCTAAATTCAAATGTCTTCCTCGTTTCTCTACGCATCATCATCACCATCGTACTATTATTATTTAATGTCCTTTTGGCTTTAAGTTCAAGCCGCTAAACTTGGCCAAACATCTTTTGCCTTTTTTTTTTTTTTTAAAGGCATCATTTATCTTTGACATGGAGAGAACCAAAAGTTGGATGCAAAAGGAAAAACAATTAATAAGAAATACTTGCTCCGTTTAAAAATATTTGTCATTTTAAAAAAAAAATTATTTTAATATAATTATCATTTTACTATTTTAATATAATATTAATTATTTATTTTTTAAATATTTCATTATCATTATCTTCACTCTCTCTTTTCTTTCTCTAATTAATTTAATTAAAAATAAACTAAATATATATTTATTCATATTAATTAAAATTATTTTTAATTAATAGCTTTCTTAATTTAAGTATAGAACTATAAAATGACAAATATTATAAAATAAAAAGAATAATATATATATATATATATATATATATTAAAGATCTTATAAGAACAAATGGTATTAGAATTTCATTTTAGATGGCAAAATATATAATTTATTGTAAGCATAAAATTGAGATAGAGACTTTTAACAAGAAAATAATTTTAATTTCTTATAAAGCGTTATGAAGAATATACAAAGATTGATCAAAGTATTAAAAGAGACTAAAATAGTGATTATCAACGAGGATGATTGGCAAGATCTTTGATGTTGAATATTGCTTGTATATTAGGTGGTTGTCAAAGGTTTTGTTTGTTCTACGTTAAAAATGGAGCGATATTAAAACATTTGATTTAAATGGAGGAAACTAAATTAGCTCCAAATTTGGTTATAAAATTCAATTCTATATAATAATATATGATTGATCTAATGATGCGCATGTGAATATTAATTAACTAGTGTCTGGCTTAACAGTTATTTTTTATTATTTTATTTAATTATTTTTTCAAATTAAAAAAATTATTATTAATTTTAATAACTACTTAAACAGTTATTGTTTTTAATTCAAACACAACCTTATGAGAAAGTGTGTGATAACAGTTTTATATGTTTATAAAACAGATTATAAGTCATGATCATTGTCATTTTTTTTTTTTTATATTCTTTCTTATCCTATACAAACTACTCTCTTTTCACAAGTTCTAGAGATAATTCTTAAAAAATTACTGTCTTAAAATTCTAGGTTTATTTTATCCTGAACATATTTTACTATAACCCTGAATAACTAATACTTAAAAGATAGTATTGATTCAAGCCTCAAAGCCTATTTTATAGGCATTGCCATAACATTTGATAAAGTGCTATTAATACAATTCATTTAATTCTTGATATAAAGTAAACATGTTGAATAAGACTAAGTCATTATAGTTCAAGTTCATTCATAAACTAATTATATTTGAAAAAAAAATGGTACTTCCTCTGTTTCAAAATATATGTCGTTTAAGGTATTTACACAATAATTAAGGAATGTATTTAATACATAGATAAAATGTTATATCACTCTTAAAATAATTATCTCTAATATTTATTATCATTGAACATACCAACTATGAGTATGTGCTTTAAATAATGATAAAATAGATAAAAATAAAGAATAAATACCTATAACCCTAAACCATTAATACCTAGAAGACAGTGTTGATTTACGCCTCAAAGCCTATTTCATACCTCTTGCCATAACATTTGATAAAGTGCCATTAATACGATTCATTTAATTCTTGATATAAAGTAAACACACTGAATAAGACTAAGTCATTATAGTTCAAGTTTATTCATAAACTAATTATATTTGAAGAAAAAATTATATTTTCTCAGTTTCAAAATATATGTCGTTTAAGGTATTGACACAATTATTAAGAAATGTATTTAATATATAAAGAAAATATTGTATTACCCTTAAAATAATTATCTTCAATATTTATTATCATTATACATACCAACTAGGAGTATGTGCTTTAAATAAGGATAAAATGTATAAAAATAAAAAAAAAACTTATAAATATCTATGAAATATTATATATTTTAAAATAAAAATTATAATTTTAAGCGATTTATATTTTCAAAGATAGGGAGTATCAATTAAAAATGACTGCTCAATGAAATATAATTATATGAAAGTGTTAGATGTTAGAAATCATATTAATGCTTTTAATAAGGCGATTACTCAATAAAAAACTTGTTGCTTGTGTTCTTTTCCACAATTACAATATTGACTATTAAAAAAGCGATATTAATGATGAAAGAGATTACTACAACTATTTATGAACATTAAAAATCTCAAGACTCTAGTAATTGCAGTAATAGTGGAGTATTCCGAGACGTGGTAAAACAGTTTACGTGAAAATTATTATAAAGAAAAAATAAAATGATCATGAATAGACTATTCTTTGCTATTATTACATGAAAACCCACATCAATTTTATTTTAGAAAATGAAAAATGATTTAGAACAATTGAATAATAATTTAGAAAAATTGAATATTATAGAAAGAAACTGAAACTATAATAATTATTGAAGATAATAATAACAGTGAATTTAAATGCGAAGTGAGAAATGCAATTGAAAATTTTGATGAAAATTATACGATACATGGTTAATAGATTCAACTTACCAATTTCTATTTACTCAAAGAAGAAATAATTTAATTTTTTGAAAAAAAGAAAGAAGAATATGTCATGCCACTCAGTGGTGAGAAGATTGAAGTTAAAAATATTAATAGAATAAAGATTAAAATGCGTGATGATAATATAAAATATTTAATAAAATAAGAATTCAGTGAAATATAAATATTCTACTGCAGAAGAAGAAATTATGAGAGTTAACTCTGATGCTCTTTCAATTACGAAGGGTTTGAGGTTATTGATTCAATAAAATCCTTTTCAAATTAATAAGTAGCATAATATTAGTGGTTAATGTCTAGTGGAGCTTGCAATAAAATAAAGACTTGAAAGCTATTTATAATGACTAACACTGCAATATATATATATATATATATAGAGAGAGAGAGAGGCTATTATATTATAACACCATAATTAATATAAATTTAAAATATTTTGATAATGATTTTTTAGGATATATAATTATTTATTATTTTGAATAAATTTTATTTTAATAAATTATTTAAGATAATATAAAATTATTATAAATAATTTAAAATTTTATGTAATGTTATTGTAATATAATAATATATATGTCAATTTGTTTGTAAGAAAATGTTAGACTTGAAGATTAAGGGGAGATATATTCTTTCATTATTTGGAACGTCAAAGTTTGTTAAGTTCAGCCCATAAATTACTTAATTAAAGAATTTCATAGCTAAGGAAAAAATAATAATAATAATAATAATAAATGAAAAGGAAGATTCCAGTTTCGCAAACAGCAAAACCAATCGAGAAGATTTTGTGAAGGAATCAGTTATGTATGGTATGGCCATAATGTGTGGGTAAGTCACAAAGTAGAACATTTGTGAGGAAGAGTCTACTATTATAGCCATTTTGTGAGGTTAAATTTTATTTGCTAAATGAGAATAAATAAATTGTGATGATTAATATATTTTTTTTCAGTGATTAAATAAAAAGATTTGTTAGGATTCTAAAGTATTATTACTATTTGTATTATTTTATTTTATTAATAAATTATTTTTCATGAATTATATAAAATTTAAACTCAATCATATAAATTATTTAAAATTATTTATATTTTGGGTGGGGTCTTGTGATGGTAACACCATTATTAGGGCATATGGAATTCTTACACCTTCAACTTATAGAAAACAAAGCATAATGTCACAATTACTCTTTCTTTTCTCATCATAGACATTGATTTAATCAAACAAACGGCAGGCGGCAGTTTGCCTACATATTTTCTTCTGCAACAGACACTACCTCCATATCTTCTGCATTAGTGTTTGTTTCTGCTCAAAAATTAAAGCAAAACTTATTTTCCAAAATAAATAAATAAAATATAGAATGAAACTATCTGTAATTGCATGCCCAACTAACCAGCCTCAGTTTGCTTGAACCTTTCAAGCCCAATCTTACATCCTACAGTCTTCATATCTCGCTGCACCTGAGCTCGGAAATCACTGTAAGTGAAAGGCTTGTACTTTGAACTTTGAATCACGCTCCCTTCAGCTGGGAATACAAAGTAGCATATCGAAAATCGGTCCTCGTTTTTGTTTGCTTTCACTCTATGCTTAGCACTCTTGTATTCGTCATTGCTTATAGCCTAAAAAACAAGTGAAACATTTTCGTTAAAAACATTGTTTGAAAAAATATACAGTAGAAAGGAACACACGAGTATGGGTTTGTGAGATGCACATTCATGGGCTTGACACCATATCGAATTCAAAACTTTAAGCAGTAGGTGCGTCTCATTAGCTCCACATTTAACTGAACGTGAATATTTACACTAGGTTAATTCCATAGAATTATCTTATATTAAATCTAGCGAGCCCATGAAAAGAAAAAGAGCATCTAATGATCTTCTTGACAAAAAATTTAAGAAAAGGAAATCTAAAGAATATAACAATAACTTTGAGGACCTGCATCATATCTCCAAGATTGATAATTAGTGTATCAGGAACAGGCTCTACAAGGAACCATTTGTCATCCTTGAAAAGTTCAAGCCCACCAACTCTTTCCTGATTCAATATGGAAAGCAGTGAACTATCTGTATGAGCTTCCATCCCCAATATCTCATCAGCCATAGAGCACTGAGGGTACCGATAAAAGCGTATAAATCCTGAAGAATCTGATAAATAAGGCTTGGATAGCTCAGTATTCAGATTGAGGTTTTTGGTCATTGCTTCAAAGATGGTTGTGGCAATTCTAGTTAAGTGCCTTCCATAATCTTCCAACAGAAGTCTAGTGGACCGGTGGTGGAGCACACAGAAGAAGGAGAAATCTTGTTAATGAAGAGGAAATAGAATAAAGAGCAATAAAGGGTATTCGTTTAAATTTTATTTTAATCATAAAGAAACCAATTTTAGCTCAGATATTATTTTCTTATGCATCAAACAGCATGAGATCATATATATATAGAAAAATCATGTAAATTAAATAGCACGACTTGAGCAATTACTATTTTCGTTGGAGATGTTTGCCTACTTTATTGGCAAAGATACAGCATGTGATGCAGAGACACATAATAAAGAGGAGGAGGAAGACATTAGAACCTTCTTATCTTAGCCATGGAAAAATCATATCTTATCAAGAACAATAAAAACAAGCGCAAAGATTTTTCCTCTTTAGGCCACTATTGATGCAGGGATTTGACATATATCATAATTGTCCATTAGAGATTCAAGCACTGTAATATGCTATATATATTTGTATTATTCTACCAATTAATTTCATCTTTCTTTGTTCTCTTATATATTCTTTCTCAAAAAAAGAAATGTAAAAAACTCACTAAAATGAGAAGTGCCAAATGTAGACATAAATAGGCTTATTATTTGGCCAGCAATGATGCAATTCACTTAAATACTAGTACATAAAAGAACATAGAAATATACTATACTAAGGATGGATTTTGTTAACAGTTCATTAATTATCATTGAATTATGTTAACATGGATTTTGATAATTAATTATCATTGAAATTGAAATTACTATAATACTGTGGTTCAATAATTAGTGAAAAGTTATTGATGCTGACCATTCAAGTCTTCTTTGTTTTGGTTTTACAAAAGATCAGGACAATTGAATCAATCAATATCTCTCATCTTATGTCTTCCTTTACCTATTCCGAAACTGTACAATCTGTAATAATAATAATAGCAATTAAAATTATAAGATGACAAGAAAAAAATGAGAAACGCTATACCTGAAAGAATCAAGCACGGGATCTTCAGCTTGAAACTGAGGGAGATGACTGAGAGGAACATTTAAACCTTCTACCCAGTTGATATTCTTAGGGCCTCTTGATAGCGCAGCCCCAGTTGAGGTAAGGGCCGGGGTACCCCAGAAGTAGGACAGTGGGTTACTGATGAGGGCTTGTTTGGATTCAAAAGAAAGAGAGAAAATTTTCTTGGAAAAATCTTGAAGCTGTCCAAGAAGGGTTAAGGGAATCCCATGGTTGACCAAACGGAACAGGCCCCAGTTCTTACAAGCTTCTTCAAGGTTGTCTAGGTTGATACACTGGAGATCTACAAGAGGGATCATTGGATCAAATTCTTGAATTTCTTTGGTGCTATTATCTTTGACACACACAAACTGATCATCAGGGCTTGCGGCTTGTTCACGAAACACAGGAGGGTAGGATTCAAGGAACATGTTTATTATGGGTAAACACTAAAACACAGATGCCGAAGGGCATTAATTATTAACATATATCGAGCATGGACAGAGGGAAAAATTAATGTAACGTATTCCGGGAGGGGGAGGGGTCCATATTAGTTTGTTTGGCGAAAGGCCTCCACGTGGGTACCATCGACTGTCGTACTGACCTGTTGTCTCTGGCATTGGTAAGTTGATTCTTGAATGAATCTTTGAGGCTGGGCTTGAACGGAAAGCTGCGACTTTGTTTCTACATATCCCTCGCTAGGTTTCCTCTTACCCTACCTGACATACAAAAGCAAGAAGCCACCAGCCCATTGTCTAGTTGTTATATATCATTATTATCATCAGTATTCTTTTTTTTTTTTTTTTGGGTGAAAATTATCATTATTCTTTTTATAACCTTATGGATCAATCCCAGAACTGACTTTGCTTTTCTTATCGTTGGTTAGTGTTAGATCATGTTGGCATTGCTATTTCAAAAACCTAGTAACTATTAATATTGTTCAGTTCTTGCTATTGGTAAAAGTAGTTAATTGAATCATTAAGAATTAAATTGGATTTATTAAAAAATTCATTAAAATCAATTAAATTAGAAAAAATTGATCAAAATTAGTAAATCAGATCAAATCAAAACTATGTTGTGAAATAATTTAAAATTTATTTAGAAATTATACTTTTTATTAATAATTTGAATATTAAAATTTTATTATTTTATAATATTATCTTATTTTATTTTTAAAAATACTTTTATTTTTTTAAAAAAATATTATTGTTGAATTGAATTAATTAAATCGACTGAATTAAAAACTAATCAGCCAATTAGTTTAATCAATAGTCCAAATTAAGAAAAGACAGAAGCACAAGAAACAAACAATATATATGGGGAAAGGATCTAGGAATAAATTATGAACAATATCTGTCGACAGATG
>CATIWR010584388.1:0-29326 GCA_949677035.1 Omphalea diandra
TATATATATATATATATATATATATATATATGGGTATATGGATAATTTCATAAAATATAGAATCGAAACTTGAACTGAACTGAACTGAAACTCAAACGAACTAGACTTATATTTAAAATTATCCATTGTCAGTTATGGATATTTATAAATAACGATTTTAAAATCGGACCTGATTACGCTTACTTCTTTTATTTATCCCTCTCTTCATCCCATCCAAATAGGTTATAAGGAGCATCATAAGATAAAATGAGACCCAAAGCTTAGGGGGAGAGGGGATTAATAATCCAACTTCTATTACGACTCCTTAGCTTGGATTTTAGCAATACAATAAATAACCTTATCGGTTGGCCTTCTAGTTAAATTTAGTTGAAAATTAATAAGTGTTAACCCTTAATGAATGTCAACTACTAAAGCTTAAATATCTCAATTAGTAGTGGGAGAAGAGTTAGTCATCTCCCAAAGGTTAGTTGAATCAAATTTAAAAATAATCTATGATAAATTTAAGAATGAGGCATCTTCACCTCTTTTAAAGCCGAAGCTTCTCATTTCAAAATAAAATCATAAAGCACTAATCTAGCTCTACTAATGATTAAGGTACAAAACTATTCCTCCTTATGATTGCCACTATAGCTCTAACCTACCCTACTTTCTAACCTATATCTAAATTAAACTTAACGTAACCTTTTAGAGGAGTGCCTTCTGACTTTGTTTGGAGTTGATGACTAGGCATTTTAGGGAGAACAATGAACATTTGGGAAATTAAAAATAATTCCTTTGAGTTAGAATGATCTTTCTTCATTGTTTTTTCATGTATAGATTCCTTCAATTCAAAATAAGCCTCATTGCGGGTTTTCTAGGTGTGCTAGCATAGGTGTGCAATTTTAGAAAGAAGTTTACGTTTTTCCATGATTGCATATTGCTTGAACGTTATGTATCACCACTTTATGAAAGAGGCAAAGTCTCTTATTTCTAAAATGTATACCAATTGCTAGAAAACTAAGTAACTTTTGCATAACTACAAAAAACAACATATGCATAGTAGTCTCTTCCTCCTTATTGTAAATTTCACAAAAAGAGGAATTAGATAAATTCCTTTTAAATAGATTTGCTTGAGTAGGAAGGGTGTTGGTTACAACTTGCTAAAGGAAGTTTTGGAATAATTTTTCTCTATTAGATACTTTTTTAGGCTTCCTTAAGAGTTGAATTAGAACTTGCAGCTTAGTTTAGATAACCAACATTCTAATGATTAATAGAATTTGAACTTAACATATGATAACAAGATTTAATAGAGTATTCCATTTTCTTCTCATGATACAACCTAATTATAATAAATTGGATTGTTTAAATTTTTCATTACTTAATAGACTTTTTAGTAGCGTGTCTTTCCATTCCTTATGATTTTCGTCTGTAAGATCTACAACTTTAAAGATATTAAGATTAGATTTCTTGAAGGATGGAATTTTTAAAAATCCATCTTCATCGTTAATAAGGATTGATTCTCCACTAATGTATTCCATATGATCCTTTTTGAATAGCATATCGTGCTTCAATTAAGCTTCTCCATGTCCAAGATGACCTATTACCTTGGGCTGTTGTTTAAAATTTCCTATTTGGAAAACTGATCACCTTTCGTGCTTTGACCAATGACTTTCAAGATTAGTTAGTAATGGCCACACTTGTTTGCCATCATAGTAGCATTAAAATTCTCCATCTGTCGAAAACCTATACCACCATTACTCTTGGATTTTAAAAGTTTTCATCAATTCATCTAGTGAATCTTATTACTTTCCCTATCTCCACCCAACTAGAATCTAACAAGTAATCTATTTATACAAAAATAAAAGGATTTTGGGAGTTCAAACATAACTATCATATAGGTTGGTATTGTTCTTAAGACCACTTTGATGAATACCACCTTTCTAACTTAAGAAAACAAATTTCTTTTTTTAACCTATCTTTTGAGAAAATTTCTCCATTAAGAACCGAAGTGCCTTTTTTAAATTGCTTTCACCAAGTAGGTAAACCCAAAACTCTCAAAAATACCCATCTTCTTCATCTTCATTAAATCTAGGATAGATTTCTTAAGTGCTGATGGAATATTTTTATTGAACATATGATAATAAACTTAGAATAATTAACCACTTGACTCGTGACTTCATAATAAGATCTAATAATATCTAGAATTATCTCTATTTTCCTATGTTCAACTTTGTTAAAAACAATAGTGAACATGGAGCTTGTAACTGTAAGACAAAGTCTTGACAATTTTATACCCCTTAAAGATCCATAAAGATGATGCTAGTGAGTAAGACCTATAAAAGCTTCAATAGCAAAAAAAAAAAAAAAAAAAAAAAAGAGATAAAAGGATAGAGGGTCCCTTTTTCTAATGCCTCTTTCAAGATTGAAAAAAGGATAAGGAACTTTATTTATCAATGTTGAGTATTGCATCATCATAGTACCTTGCATTAACAAATAGATTCATTGATCGAAAAAAAACCTAATTTTCTTAATATAACTTCCAAAAAAGGCCATTCGACTTTGTATTGAGATTTAAAGCCAAATGCTAGAGCGTATAACTTTCTTTTTTTAAAGAAGTGAAAAATCTTATGGCCTCCTATGATGTTATCTTGGATGGCTTGGTTTGGGATAAAGGCGACCTGATTACAAGATACGATTTTATCCATAAGGGGTTTAAGGCAATTGGTTAATTGTTGTGATATAATTACAAGTGCATAATATCATGGCAAGTAATATAAAGTAAATAGAGTGTCAGTCCCATGAGAATAAAAAAAAAAAGTAAAACTAAATAAGAGTCTATAACTAACAATCTTCAAACTTCAAAGGAGATCTTATTTGATAGAAGCATTCTTGGGGGTTGAGGTACCACACCAATATACCATGTCTGTAATTATGAATTAGCCTTGATCATGCATATGCTTTTATCTTCAAAATGAATTGCCATAAGGTATCTAACATACTTTCTCAAGATATATTAATTATACTCTTATTAACTTGTATTAACTCTAATGATCACTAAGGATTAATAGCAATTCTTCAGTGCATTTGCAATTACTCACATCATATCTCTTAAGATTGTGTTTATCCCTAAGTCACAAATTCTTAAGTTCATTATTTGCTAAACTAATACCATACTTCCACTCTTGCTACTTGACATGGTACCTAAAATCATGCATAAAAGGAGCTTTTCAACCATGCAAAAATTTAATTACATAAATAATGAATGAAGATTACACTGCATTAACGAAATAAGTTTATATCACATTCATAGCTTAGTAATGGCTTACTATTCAATTCTTAGAATTTCATTATCATATTAATCAAAGATTCAAAGATAAATGAAGGAATCATAATCATATTGAATTGGTAAAAAAGTTAGAACAAAAGATTGTAGAACTTTTCCAAACAATTTGGTACGAAAAACACCTTTGATTTTCTTGAATTCTCAAACTAATACCCTCTATTTGATTTGTCTTTTTATGTTCTTAATTTGTTTCTATGGATAGATACAATCAAATTTGGCCTAATGCTTTTATAGATTGGTTATACATGCCAAAATAGAAAAGGAGTTTGAATAAGAAGACTTTGGAATCAAAAGATGAGATTTCGAGCAAGCATGCACGACATCCATCCTAGCTATGTATGGTAAATGGGGCCTGCATAGTTTGGATGCAATCCATGCATCATTACTTCTTTAATGCATGACTTGGATTTAAGAATGCATGAGCGGTTGTAATTAGCATTTGAGCAAATGAATTTTACATAAGGGTTCATGACTTGGATGCAAGTCGTGCACACCTTTCCCTTACTTGTTCATTAATGCATGCCTTTCCAAACTCCAAAACTTCCTTTGCCAATTCTTTAAACTTGATTTCTTTGATGTCTTCTGCATCTAATCTTTTCAATTATCATTTTTAAAAATAATCTTTGGACCTTGATTTGCATCAAACTTATGGACACCATTAAGAATATCAAAAACCTTGGATTAGCTCATGATTTAAGATCAAAATAGCAAAAGAGAAAAACAAACAAATTAAGGTCTATTATGTTAAACATTTGTGTATATAGTATGCCCATAGTAAATGTTTTAGAAATAATTATATAAATAAAGTTAAAAAGAGCAATTAGTTTAAACTAGGATGTGGATTATGACGATTGTACTTTTGGGACTAAAGTAATATGGGTCTTATTAAAATCTTTGAGAAAATATCCTCTATTGAAGAAACTCTTAACCATTTTGATGGTTATCCTATCTTACAATATCCTAACTTTTTTCATAAAAAGACACTTGAAAAATCAACAGAACTTAGTGATCTTAAGTTGGCTAAAACAAAAATTGCATTTTAATTTCATCATCAGTAAAAGGACAATATAAATAGGTTTCATTTCATCAGGAATAATGGGCTAAATAGCATTACATAAATGACTTAAAAGGGGAAACGAATGAAGTAGAATACACTTAGATAAAGAAATTATAGCTAGCTACTTGTATATTATTTTCTCCCTGGATCTAGCACCCTTGCTCATTCTTGATCATAACCACCTAGTTTCTCTATCTTCTTTGGATAATAGAAATATGAAAAAAAATTGTATTAACCATTTGATTCAATATTTTGCATTTGATGAATTTGCTCATGCTTTCAAAGATCATTCAACTTCCTCAAAAGGAAATTTTCTTTTGTCTTTTCTCTTTTATAAAATTTCCCTTATTCATCTCTTTAATTTTGGTTTATTTTCCTAAATGTATGCTCGACTATTACTGAAATTTGTTGAACTCTATTTGCTTAAATTTTCCTAACCTATTTAATTTTTTATTAATACATATTGGAATGTACTTAAGGACAAGAATAAGTCCTTTTTATAACTTTTCTATTTTTAGAGTCTTTAAACCATTTAGTTTCAAGCTTAAAGGAATGCTTACACTTTCTGGAGAACAAATTGAAATTTAAGATTAGGGCCTATGTTCAAAACTAATTAACTACTTATGAATAATTTAGGTCCTGATGAAATTTTCTCTTTAAGCCATATTGATCAAATCTCTGTCAAGTTGCTTCCAAATTCTATTGTCTCCAGCTTATCATTACACCGTATAAACTACTCCCCTTTCCTCTTTTTATATCCATTAGCTCACTATCATCTTGAAACTTCATATCTCATTAGAATTTGTGTATTATCTCTCTCTTTAAAATTTTATTTGCTATTAGAAATGGCATTGAAATCTCCAATATATAATCATGGGTCACCCTAATTTATTTGCATCTTCCCTAACTCCTTCCAAAAAGTACTTTTTCTTAGCATAATTAAGGTTCACTTTAAGCACATGTAGTGCACCCATACATCTTTTTCACCATCGAACACATATTAAGTATGAACAAAATTCTTGCATTTTGCAATGACTTTAATTGAAATTTCATCCTTATTCCACAAACATAGACCTACTATAATTGATTCCACATAATCTACATAGGAAAACCCCATTCTTCTCTTAAACTTTTCCAAGTAAGAACTCCTCTGTTTGGTTTCCATTAAGAAAACCAAACTTGGGTGGCAATTATTATGAAGCTTTTTGATGATACAACCAATGCCTTGACAGTTCTACACCTCAAGCATCATGGCTATTTTGATGGTTGTTGGCTACCCAACAAAGCCTTATAGATGATTGGATCATGGAGATTTTGAATATTATGCCTTAATTCCTAATGCTCTTTACTATTATGTTCACCAATTTCTTCAATTTTCTCCTCATTTTGTTCTTTTTAGTTCCTTGTTCGCATCTTCCATTTTTTAGATTTCTTTTACTTTTTTGCTTTTATGGTGTTAATTAATTCTTTTCCCATAAACAATTTTAAAGCTTGATTGTCTATGTTAAATGATTGAAGAAAATCAGAGGTGACTTGAATTAGGTTGCTAAGGGTTGAAAAGAGAGATCGGTTGATTTTGGTTTTTTAACTTATAAACGAACCTCTCATTTTCTTCATAGGTGAGAAGTCAATTTCAAGACTTTAAGCCTCTCATTTAGTCAAAGAAAAGTTATTGAGAAGTCAGTTTCATTGAGTGGGAGATCACGAGGCCACCTTTTGATAACTAAACGAAAGATTGATACTAACCATGGGCCTTTTTTGAACACCCAATCAACATTTTCTTTGCTTTTGACATGAATTCTAAAGACGAATTTTTAGACTCTCTTAATTTTTAGAAGAATTTTTTTCCCCAAGATTTTCTTAGTTTTTTCAATTGATTATTACTATTATCTTCTTTACTGATTAGATTTGGAGTTCCATCCATATTTAAAGTTGTAGTTGATACCTTATAATAGATATGAGATCTAATGGTAATTTAAATCTAAATTTTTACATATTAGTGTGATTGTGACCTAAATTTTGAAAATTATCAAAATATGTCAGAATAATGAAATTGACTACAATATTAATTAATACATATTTTGATCAAAATTAATAATAACGTAATAAGCCATAATCATGAAATACATAAACATAAAAGACATTTTAATCAAATTTTTCTATCTTCTGACATAATTTTCATTAAAAATTACACTACAAATATATATATTGGACTAATATTACGTTTAATTTTATAATTCTGACCTATTTTAATAATTTTTAAAATTTAGGTTAAATTATCATTAGGTCTAGACATATAGGGTTAATTTTTGAACTCGATAACAAAGAAAAGGGAACAAAGGTTAAGGGAAAGGAAACAAAAGGGAAGGAAAGTCACAAAAGAAGTTGGAGCAAGGTTCTAACAAATGATCCCGACTCGTCTTGGAAAAATAAAAGAAGGGAAGCTTCCTAAAGAGAGGTATCTTTTTTAGGTTGTCTTTTTAGTGTTATGATGTCTCTTGCAGAAAATATCTGACATATTAAAATAAAATGTCTATAGTTGAAATATCTAAAGATGTCTTCATACTGATTAGTCAAATATCTACCATGTTTAGACAAGTCTATGTATAAAAATTGTCGTTTTCAATATGAAATTTTTCCTTGATTTTTATCTCAATCAAAATGAATGGTGTTTAGACAAAAACATCATTATCTCTACAGTTGATATGCTGGACCAAGACGAAATTAGGTGAAAGGTAAGCCTAACTTTTTAAAAACTGTCAATCTTATCTATAAAATTTATATAAAATTATATACTTGATCTCTCAATTTTTTAAAAATGTAAATTTTCTCTGAAAATTTTGTATACACTTTTTAAAATTATATATTTTCTCTGTATTTGCACACAATTTTTAAAATTATATTTTGACCCTTCTAAAATTTTAAAATTTACATATTTGCTCCACAAATTTGTATAAAATTTTTCAAATTCATCTTTAATTCCATCCCTACTTATCAAATTTCATGCGTGAATATATATATTGGTTAATTATACACCATAACAGTAGTAATGGAAGACGGGGAGTGCAGAGTGGGCCTGTGAGCTAGGTAGAATTTTTTTTCTCAAATTGGGTGTCCAAGGAGGCCTGAATAAAGTACTTTTCTCAACATTTGGGCTTGTTTTTATTTAATAATCTCATTTTTTAAGAAGATATTTAATAATTTCATTTTTTTTAGAAGATCTTTAATAATATCATTTTGTGCTCTACTTGTTACAACGTTTTCAAGTCCACAAAATTGTTTTGTCATAAAAAGAACGTCTACAAAGTTGATAAATTTTTATTCGTAAATTTATTTTTGTTAACAATAAGTTGAAATTCATAAATATTTTAAATTTTTAAAAGTTAAAACAATAATTTTGTTAGTCTTCTAATTTTAAATTATTTTTATCCTCCTTTATATATATTTTTTTGAGATGGCTCCTTTATATATAGTACTATAATATTGAGAAAAAAAAGTATATTGGTAAAATTTAAATTTTGATATCATTTCTAAATAATCTTAATTTATCACTACGATAAAACAATAATTTAAGTTGAAGATATTTAATAGACTATAGTAACATAAATATGATCATATTGTTTTAATATATTTAATTTAGAGTAATGTTATCTAAATATTGTTGGCGTAGGAGCATTATTTAGCATTGACAAAAATTTTTGGTTAAGCTATAATTCAACATGCAATTGAGCCTTTTCTATGTGGACATCTATACTAACTCAGTGCCACGTCCACAAAGAGGATGATAATAAATCAATGTCCAGCCCTATTTAACAAATAAGGCATAAGTAAAAGTTACCATGGTTTGGCTCTCAGTACATAAAGAGACAGGAGGAGAAAACAACTCATGGTCTAATAATGGGTTTGATGAAAACCATAGATCAGACTTCTTCTTTTCAACCCTTGAGCTTTATCCATTAACAAAGTTAAAGATTTCACCTTAGATCATATCGTACCCAAGTTGGCATTCTGGGATATTTTCCATGCCTCGCCACAACTCACACTCTTAAAATTGATTGTAAAATCACCTATTACTCTCACTAATATTATTTTGCTGCTGAAGATTCCTCAGATTTATCCATATTAACCTCTTCATCGGAGGCTTCTTCATTCTGTTTCAACATTTTTGTGATTTATTGACGCTTCTGCAAGGTGTGAAAAGTTTAGACCATTTCTAAAAAGCTAAATCCAATAAATAGCTTTAGTATTGTTATCGAAGATCTCATCCTCGCTATTAGAATTTCTCGCTTTTAGAGCACATTTCGTATATAATAAAAAATAAAAATAAAATAAAATTTTGATTTCATTTGTATGTTTAGTATTTTAATTTATTTCAAAAATTTAAAAACTTTAAACATCTCACTATTCTTTCTATTATATGGATAAATCAAATAAAAATATTAAAATTTTAAAACACTTATTTTGTAATATATTTTTATTCTCATTTCTCAATATAATTAAACATATCATTTATGGATGATCATACCTACACTATTAATTAAAATGTTCGTTTATGCTATATTAGTTATCAAAATTCAAAGGCATTAATTTCAATTATTGATGATGATTCCTTTTTTTTTGGCTTTTTAAGGGATAATAACCATAAACCCCTAAAGTTTAACATATTTAATTAAATCATCAAAATTATACTATAAATTTTTTTATGATTGTCCCATTATATTGAATAGTCCTTTCATAACTACAAACAAACATATACTGTTAATCAATGAGAATCTAATCAAAATGAGATTTATAATTTCATTTTAGTGACAAAAATATCCCTATGCTTTTCTTTTTCTTCCATCTCTAGCCCTCCACACTCTTTCGGCACACACATTCCATCTTTGCCCTTTTTTTTTTTTTTTTTTTTTTACTCCAATTCAATCTTCAAATCTTTCTCTTCCTTATTTTCTCCAATTCAATCTTCAGTTTTCAACTAAAACCCTAACCCTAATCTTTCTTTCTTTCCTTATCTGTTTTTCTCAAATTTAAAACCCTAAGTTCACGTTAAAGAATCATCAAGTGAAATAATTTCGATGTCAACAAGTCCACAAGATAGAGAGAGGGGAAAATAGTGTCCGGATTAGGGATCTACACAAAGAGAGTGGTGGTGGGTGCAAGGCACAAAATGCTAGGTTGGTTAGCTTCCATCTTGGTCAAGGAATTGTTAAACGATATTGGTCCAATGCCAACCATGCACCCAATGTTATTGTCAAATCGACCTTGTTTTTTTTATCTTGCTAACTCTGCTCCTTTATTGGCATTTTCTGTGGCTCTGCTATTTGTGACCAAGTTGAGAATGCAGGTTGCCATTGGTCAGTGTCGTCATGAGGTCATGTATGGCGATGGGTCTCTTCTTTGCCACGTTGGTCAGTGTCGTTTCTTGGTTCCTAGCTCGACGTTATTACTCCCATCAAATATTGATTTAGAGAGAAGATTGCCTATGAAAACATTGATAGTTCCAAACTTGACGTTATTACTCTCATTAAATATTGATTCGTCGTTTCTTAGGTTCTTTCTTTCTACATGAAAATTTTTTAGTTATAATTGTTGCAGCTGAAATTTGTTTCTTGTTTTGACCCTTTTTTTTTTCAAGTGGATTAATTTTGTGGTAGTTGTTGATTTATTTATAACGTCATGCCATATAGATTTCTCAGGCAAAAAAAAAAAAAAAGTTTGCTTGTGTAATGTGTATATGAATTTAACCTCAACTATTTTGAAGCAAAAAAACTTTCTGATTGTTCACTATATGATGTTTTCCTATCAGGGTTGTGTTGGGCATTCGGTTTTTGAATTTGATTTGCATTCATAAGTTTTGCTCTCTTCTTCATTTATTGTATTTTTCCTTTTTTTTTTTTTCAATTACCATTGATTTAGTGAGATTATGGAATGAAATGAAAAATTAAAAGAACTATTTAGTATAATAGAGCAATCGTGAGAAGTTTAAAGTATAATTTTGAAATGTAAAAGACAATTTAATTAAATATGTCAAACATCAGGAGATTTATAATAATTATTCTCATTTTTAATTATTTTATGTATTGCTGTATCTAAATTTTTGCTCTAATTAATTTTTTACTTTTTCTAAAAAAAAATTAGAATTGAGCTTAGATCGTACAAGATTTTGAAAAATTTTAAAACTAAACTAAAGTTCTGATCCTTCAAAATAAGGAGGACTGGAATCACACCAAAACTTCTCAAAAACAAAATTGAATTGAATCCAAAAATTGATTCGGTTCGATCCAGTTATTTGGTTGTATAACACCATATAGTGGTGTAATCAAAGAGATTCTCTGACTGTCAGTGAGACTTTGATGAAAAAAAGCAGGAGAGGCATTAATCATCTGCTGTGGAGGAGGAAAGAGAGAAAGAAGCGACTGAATGAAGAAGAGGTCCTCCTCTCGAAACTGCTAATTTTTTTTATTTACAAACTTATAAAAAACAGCATTGTTTAAAATCGGTCCGCCTTGGCACTATTCAGTGCAATTTAGTGGTGATTTCGTGATTATTCTGGGTATTATTGGTATTTGCGTATGTCGAAGGGTGGTGACAGTTTTATAATTTTGCTTCTGAGGCATGGTCTTGGTGTCAATACACTGTGTCCCACCCCCTTTTCATTCAATACGGCGTCGTTTCATTCGATAATTCTGTCACCAAAACTTTCCTTCTTTCCCTTCAATTTCCAAACCCAAGCTTTGTGTGGTTGACGCATCAGTTTCTCTAACGCCACCGTGCTCCGCGAGGCAACATGATTGAAACCCAGCGTAGATCCTCATCTTCCTCCTCCAGTGCCCCCCTCCCTTCCTCCCCTCCTCCGTCCTCCAAAGATCCAAGGTATAATCAACTTTCTTTCTTCCCCCCTCCCCCCTTTATTATTATTTCTTCTTTCGTCTCATGGTTTAAGTTTTCTTATCGATGGAACCCTAGGCGTGGATGGCTTTTTCATCCTCAACGTTCGATGCGGTGGTGACGATACCTGCCGAAACCCTAAGCCCGGTCAAGGAATCAGGTTCTGCTGCTCGAGACCCTGAGCTGCAATTATTTGATCCGCAGATATCATATTAATACTTATTTGATGTAAAATAAATCATGTTTCATGGAATCTTTCAAAAGAAATTCATCATGGTGTTTAAATTATCTTTTCAAAGAAGATTAACCAGGCTGGCACTGCATATTGAAGCTGTAAGTAATAAAGCCAATAGAAATCTGGCCCCTACCCCCACCATTCTTAACATATTGAATTTGTTGGTTTATTTGTGAATCTTGTAGCCAATTGATGTTGGCTTTGGATTATTTATTTCTTTTCCTTTTTAAGATTTTTCAAAATGATTTTCATATGTATTTTATTAATTTTTCTAGTGCCTAATTCTTTTTTTTGTTCTTCTTTCTTGTTTTTTGGTTTCAGATGCGGCTTCTTGCAAACCCAAAAACGGTCATAGTGCTTGAAGCTAACAAAAGGAAAAAGAGGACTGAAGTTAACAAAAAGAGAAAAAAAAAAAAAGAGGATAGCAGATGGTGACGGAGACATCACTCGCCATGTGATTTGGACGAGGCATGGTGCTGGATTGTGGGAGATGGTTCTTCTGGTAACACTAGGTTTCTATCAATGCTAGGATTCATCTTTCTTTAACTGCAAATTCCTGTTTTTTTTTTTAAATATTACTATTCTTAGCTATTATAGCATTTAAAGTATTTTTTCCTGTGATTGACTTTCGTCATAAGGTTTTTATACTGTTAGCAGGTGTAACAAATACCTATTGGTTGCAGGATAATATGGACATCGCTGAGGGCTCATTGTCAAACTATGCACTTCCTGGGCCCAACCCAATACGTCCCTCCTCCTCTCTCATTTTTTAATTTATTATTATTATTAAAAGCATCATTCTTTGTCTATTTTTAAAAAGTTCATTATTGTTTATAAAAGCTTCATTCCTTATGCCTGTTTTGAAGCTTTAAGCTGATTATTTAACCAACGTATGTTGCAAAATGGCCTTCAACTCCAATGTCTGTTGAATATTGTTATAGCCTGAGTTTTTTCAATTTGTGACTTTGCTCATCTCATTTCGTATGGATTCAACTTTGTTCATCTTTAATCCAGGCAAGAATTATTGATGAAGAAATTATTAGACTCTGTCATGCTTGGTCAACCCAATATTTTAGTCAAATTGATGCAACAGTTTCAAAGTTCTTTTGAATCCCGTGACCATATTGAATCTATGGGTTTATTTGTGAATCATTTTAGCTAATTGATTTTGGCATTGGATTCTTTATTTTTCCTTTTTTGGATTTTTTTCATATGTATTTTGTTAATTTTGAGAGTGCCTAATCCATTTTTTGGGTCTGTATATTTTTTTTTTGTTCCATTTGCAGCTCCTTGCAAAATCGTCAATGATCATGGTGATTGAAGCTAACAAAAAGGAAAGAGGACTAAAGCCAACAAAAAGGAAAAAAATAATGAAGATAACAGATGGTGACAGAGACATTGGAGGAGGAATGGTGCTGGATTGTGGGAGATAGTTCTTCTGATAACACAAGGTTTCTATCAACGCCAGGATTTATCTTTCTTTAACTGCTGATTCCTGATTTTTTTAAATTCTTAGTTGGGTTTGTTTTTCCTATTATTCTTAGTTATTATAGCATTTCAATTTTTTTTTTGCTGTATTGACTTCCCCAGGGGGTTTTTGTACTGTTTACAGATGTAACAAACTATTTGGAGCCTACAGGCTTGAAATTTGCATGTGTTTTCTGACAGCTATAGACAAAAGAATGTTGCCTTTGCCTCTATTTAATCCGGCATATCTTTTTTGTCTCCTGGTTGCTATAGAATGTTTTTGTTTGTTGCTTTGTTAATTGTTTCAGTTATCAAGAAAAGTATAATTTGGCTAACAGGGTTCAGTTCTAGGTCTTGAGGTTGATGTTACTGGAAGATCATACCATAGCTAATTGATCACAGCGGAACAAACAAAAGGTAAGGAAAAGATAAATAAAGTAGGGGAAGGATGTTATTTGAAAGGCAACATTGATGTATTTAAGATCCCATAGGTGACTACTTGGCACATCCATTACTTTATTTGTTTCTTAGTGCTCTCTACAATTTATTTAATTATGTGTTATTTAAATGTTAGGTTGCTGGAGGGACAACCGTGTCAGTTAAAGTTATGTGGTCTCAAAAGCTGGGATATAATGAGGGTTTATTTTGCCTCAATGTTCCATTTAATTTTCCAGCATTTGTCAATCCTATTTGTAAAAAGACTTCTAAGAAGGAAACCATACTGCTAAATGTGAACTCTGGTATTGGCAAAGAGATTTTATGTAAGAGTACTAGCCATGATCTAAAGCTTTGTCATTCTCATTGCTTTTATGTTTCCCTCAGCTTCTGAATTACAAAGGGAATGACATGAGCATTATGATCTGTTCTAGGAGATAAGGCGTGAGGTTGGTAAATTACCTGCAGCATCATGAAGTTTTGTCGAGTATGTTTGGGTTAAATGTAGATTAGGGACAATAGTTTTTTGAATAGAAAAGATTGACCATATTTCCAACGAGTTATTTGGCCTTGATAGTTTTCTTTTTTTCTTTTTTTTTTTTTTACATTCTACATTTATACTCTGAAAATTTATTATTTAAGCAAATTCTTTTTCCTCCTAACTTTATTTTATTTTGAATTTCGCAGGAATAAGATCAAAGTTTGAAGAATTGACTTAATATATATTTTGGCTTGAAAGCTTTATGTTATGTATTTAGTTTTGAAGTTAAAAAATTATTTCGACTTGGAAAATTATTTCCTTTTGTGTGATTGATTGTAGAAATTTGAGATCGGAATTTGGAAATTGAGAAATGGGATTTTTGGTGTGATCGGAATAATTGCGTTGTTCTGTGCTGCGATCTGTTGCAATATGGGGCTCTTTTCTTTTCCTTGGTTTAATTATAGCTGTTTGCCTTCGTTTTATTATTGAAATTAGTGTGTTATTAGGGAAAGGCTGCTCTTTTTTAAGACATTGTATGCATAAAGTTTGCTTCTAGACAATCTTTTTGTTTGTTTAAAAAGTATAATTGGAGATGCTAGCATTTTTTGGGTGGTATTTCAATTTAGTGTTTGTCTTTTTTTCTTTTTTTTTATTCAAGTTAAGAATCGGGTTTTATATTTTTTCATGATTTGAGTTGCAATGGAAGAGATGTAGTTTTGTGTTTGTAAATGCATATAGGGTTGCTGATTTTATTTGATTGTCATTTTATTCTCAATCATGAGCAGGTAACTGCGTTATTTTACAGTATTCTTAGGATGGTTTTGTAAATCAGTCCTATTTCGGTAGGTATTAATATCTTTTTGTCTAGCTTCTATAATAATGTGTTTGTGGATGTTAGTTATCATTTCCATACGTGAATTAATACTGATTTTTTTTTTTACTCTTTTCCATAGAAGATTTTGCTTTGATCTGCTAGGATGTACTTGATGTAAAGATGTTACATTTTTAAATATCTATTAATATTATTGGCTATTAAGAATTTATATAAATTAGTTGAATAATATGCAGGTTAAGAGTTTAATATGTAATATTTCTAATATGTGGTTATGGCTTAATTAACTTTTTACATATTCAAAATGGTGATTTAGCTATTCCAAAGATATCATTTTCTTCTAAGAATTTTTGGTATTCTTTAGTAATTTTTTTATAAGTAACTTTCTTAAATTGCATTTTGTAATGCCTCTCCTTTTAAAGAAGAATGTGCAATTCTGAGACGTATCAAAGTCATTCACTATCATTATATAGGATTCTCTCTTATTTTATTAGTTTTTAGGAGCATTACACATCTACTCTTATTAGAGTTTAGTATGTAATGTTTCTAATCTGCGTAATTGATCGATTACTTGATAGCAATTCAAATATCCTTTAACTGTGCTGATATTTGTGTAGCACCATTGTCATCTAATTGTCGTTTCAACACTATGATTACTTGGCAATAATATATATTCTAATTGTAGTTTCAACACTATGATTACTTAACAATAATAGATATTCAAAGTGCATTCTTGATCCAACAAGTACTACTATTTTTAATTATTTATGGTTATTATTGCAACATATATCTAAATGTTTGAGATGTAATATCATTATACTTTGAAATATATGAATTATTTTCTCATCATTGAAAATCTTAAAATTTAGGTACTTAAAAAAGAAAATTATTTATTTTCACAGCAAAGCACAGGCTTTCAACTAGGGAGAAATAAAAAAGGTCTCAAACACCTACGCCCCCCAGCCACTCTCTTTCCTTCAGCCCAACTTTTCGAAAAAACTCAAAATTTGCTCTTTTTCTCACCCACTCATTTCATCATCTTCTAAAAATTTTTTAAATTACTCTTTAAAAACTTGGAAGTCCATTAATTTTCAAAAATTTCTATATTTTCACTTTACTCATATTTTTCATATTTCAGTTCACTTAGTTTTGTATTAATAATATGTCATTCACTTCTTTTTTCATATTTCTTAAAAATTGTGAATTGATTGAATTTAGAAATAGAAAATTTAAATTAAAAATATATTGTGAATTAGAAACCCTAATTTAGAAATAGAAAATTTAAACTAAAAATATATTGTGAATTAAGAACCCTAATTTAGAAATAGAAAATTTAAATTAAAAAACATATTATAAATTGTGAATTAGTAACCCTAATTAATTTATTGTGAATTTAGAAAATTTTAATTGAATTTATTGTAAATTAGTTTAGAATTGTTAATTGTGAATTTAGAATTTAGGAAATCTTTGAATTTAGAATTTGGCAAACTCTTATTGAATTAGAAATTTAGAATTTAGGAACCCTCATTGAATTGATAATTTATAATTGAGAATTTGGAATTTAAGAAACCCTCGTTAATTAAATTGCAAATTGAATTGAAAATTTATTAGTTTGCGAATTATAACTTGCTCTGAAAAATTTTTTATATTCGATAGTGAGCCCCATTTGAAATTAATTTTTGATTCCACCACTAACATACATCTGGTGAATTTTTATAATTAATAAAGATATAAAGTCATCGAAAAAAATTTATGGTGAAAATAAAACATAATTTTGAAGATAAGCCAATAAACAATTATTAGCAGTATTAATATCAATTTCATATTAATATTTTAGATTATAAAATTATTTTTTTATAGATATCGTATTACTATTTATAAATAAAAATACATTTTATTATTTTAAAAAAATAAAAAATAAAATTAATAAAGTTAGAAGTTCTAAATACTTCTAATTATTTTAGCTCTATTTGGCTCTAATTATGAAGGAGAGAATATCAATTTCAAATATCATCAATATAAAAAAATAGACAACGCAATTTATCTGGCTTAATATTTTTAACTCATTTTAACTCATTTTAGCTCATTTTAACTCAATTAATATTTTTAATTGAAGGAGAGAATATTATTTTAACTCATTTTAGCTCTTTCTTAATATTTTTTTTAAAAAAAACTCAATTTTATCTGGCTTTTTATTAACATTTTCAATTCAAGCGACTACCCTTTCTTCTGTTCATGTAGCATTGCTTCCATAAAAACCATCTTTAATATTTAACAACTCGTTTGCCTTTACAGACAACGCAAAATTCAAGCCACAATTATATCACTTCTAACCTACAAAACAACCTTTCATTTCAAGAACAACACTACACTCTACGCTACCACCACACACAATCCTCAATGCTCCACCAAGAGCTCTCCCATGGCAGCGCTTTATCAATCCTCATGTTTCCTTTCTCTCTCTTCTCATAAGGTTTTCTTGAATCAAGAAGAATGCAAGACTGGCAGGAATACCCATCACCACAACAACCTACCCCACAATCATTTGAGAATTTGTGTCTGTTCGGCCGAGAAATCTAGGTTCTTGATATTTTTTTTTAATTATCTTATTGGTAGGTTCCTTTTATTTTACTCGAAAGTTTATTGTTTTGCACTGATTCGGTGGATTTAGGATTGCAAGAAAGCTGAAGAGCGATATAGAGCTTTGCAATGATATCCAAGAATTTGTTGTAGCTGTTGGACTTCCAGAAGGTCATGTCCCCTCAGTGAAGGAGCTCTCCGGTCATGGAAGGTTGGGCTCCATAATTGTTAATCTATTTTTTGTTTAAACTTCAATTCCGATTGTTGGGTTAACTCATTTTGTTTGTCCCTCCTTTATATTATCTTTTTCTTGCCCCGAAAAAGGAGAGAAGGAGATAGAAAAGTTAATAATTACATATGTGTGTGCTCTCTCTTCAGAAGAAAGTGCCTAAAAACACCTTTTGAATTTTTTTGTCACCAAATATTTCATAGGAATGATCTTGCACGCATTGTGAGGCGGAGAGGGTATAAGTTCATCAGAGATCTTCTTTCAAACTCTATGAAAGAAGAAACTGATGGGTCCAATTTTGGGACAAGCTTAGCTGAAGGACAGGACAGAGTCGATCATCACGCAGATGTAACAAGAGGTTGACACATTTTTCTTTTATCTAGTCTTGGGTCGTCGTTTTAATTTTAGTTTATGTTGATAGCCTCGTGTGATTTAAAAGGCCAGGATGAGAAGGTGGAGGATAGTACTGAGGTAGTTCTTTGTCCACCGATGTGCCCCTCACCGAGGACTGTTCAGGCACTGAAGGCATTAATAGCAAATGCAACTCCAGTGACCACAGTTGCATGGCTATATGGTCATTGGTCAAGGATGTTACTTCTTTGTCACGCTTATGTAATATAGAACAGCATCGTTATCAGTTTGAACATGCGGTCAAAGACAGTTCTTTGTCAACACCCTAAAATAATGTAATAGAACAGGATAGTGAGGTCTTAAGCATTGTTGAACATAATTCCTTGTCCCCTGAAGAATCAGTCATGGATACCTCTCATAGTAGTTTGAATGGGTTTCCTACTCCTAGCTCTGATATCAGTCCCTGCATGCCTGTAGAAACTTCAGTCAATTCTTCATCAGAGGAGAAGGCCTTAAGAAATTCAGAGGATCAGGAGAAGGAGGTCAACAGTATGCCTGAAGGCATTCCATTGCCAACTGGACTTTCAAACTTGGAATATCCTGCCAATGATGTTAACATTTTTCCACCTCTCAACTTTGCTGAGCATAGTTGCACACGGATGGATCCTGCAGTTGATTCATCTTTGGAGGATAGGGTGGCAAGGTTTATTCAGAATGGAGAATTGGATGTCATTGAAGGTACACTGATTGATAAGTTATCTTTCCATGTTCAGTTAAGTAGTTAGCATTGTTGCTAGGAACACAGAGAGCACAATGTTAGATCTTGAATTGAACAGCAAGTTCAATGTGTTAGCAATGTGATTATGCAATTATACTATAACTTAGAACTTCGAAATTTCTAGCAGCTGGTGCTATTGTGGGGATTAAATCTTGGGAATATTTGATGTTTTTTCATAAGTTGTTTTGACTGATAATTTTTTTTTTGACTGTCAAAATTTTGTACTTTCCCTCTTAAATCATGTAGATATGCTTCTTTTGTTAGTTTGACTTCCTCAACCACAATGACATGTACACTGGTATCTACACCTTCTGTTTAAAATATCTGAAACCTTCAATATTATGGAATCATATTCCTGCAACTTTTGCTGCTTTTTTTTTTTTTTTGGGCATACTTTTGGCTGATGCCAGCAATTGAAGTGGATTGATATTGTTGATCTTTATTAATTTGGTGTCCTTTAAGCTGAGTGTGAGGAGTTGCTTGATGATCAGATAATGTCTATGACATGTTTAATGAGGGTACTGAAGAAAGTGAGAGGTTTATTCAACCAAAGAATGAGGCTGAAATTCAGTCAAACATCCCTTCTGTAGAGAACTTTCAACATGTAGTCAGCAGAAGTAACATTGCTTTCACACGGAATGGGAGCGTGTCGCTATCCAAGCACGATGTGGCCCCTATGATGGTGAATCACCTTGTTAGGTTGGTATTTCTTCCATCTTCTCAAAGTGTCAAATCTCTAGCTCTAGTTTATTTTCAGAGCTTCATGCCTCAATGTTGAGAGTTTTTTAGATTACTTTTGCATGTTTGACTTCCATTTATGAAGGGTGATCAATTGGCAAGGGCACTTGCTGTTGTTTCCACGGTTCTAACTTCTTGTTGATATCATGCTTTAAAGCATGCTAATGCTTCTTGTTTTGTCAATAGCCACACCAACATTACATCTGAATTGTTACGACCTAGTTTATTAAGAAACCTCTCAGACAACATTTTATTGGTTTTTTTTTGCGCATATCAAATGATTAGTAGACTGTTTCAGAAACTGGAAGATTGAGGAACATAAAAATATGTGATGCCTATTTTTACCGGTCCATGATAATTTTTTTTCTTTTTTAAATTCTGCTATGTACCAATGGAGGTAAGAAATCTAGTTTTGTAATTTATGTTACTTTGCTGGCACATAAAAGTTTCTCTTTTTTCCTTACCGCTTACGTGTTTTTGTTTATTCAAAATATTGTAGGAATGATGATATGTCAGCTGAAGGTCCTGCCATTTCTAATCTTGAGAAAGATTTGGAAGTTGAGGTGGTTATGATATTATTATTGTTATTATTGAAGTTTCAGTGGCTGTTGACTCTTTTTGACTTTTAATTTATTGGCTTTCTTATTTCTGTTATACAGACCGGCAAAACAGAGAATCAGGTTGAGATTAATCATCTCCAATTCATGCTGGTACTATGTATACGTTTTCTTTAAACCTGCACGTCTTCTAGTTCAGTGATGATGGAGTTTTGTTTTATTAACTAACTTGTTTGATCTTTTGGTTGCTTAGCATCAAAAAGAGTTTGAACTATCCTGTTTGAAGGAACACATTGAGAAGGAAAAGGTATATAAGTTACTGTAGCCTGGAGCCAATGTCCTGCATTCTCTCCATCCACTGCATGTAATATAAGTAGCTAGTTTGCATAACTTGAGTTTGACTCCGTTGCTCTAAGCATCAAATGTGAAGGTGGAGTTTAATCATTACATCAGAAATTCATGGCATATCAAATGGCTTGTCTGGTCGACAAATATGAAACATTAGAAAGCTAGCATTTTAGCGGTTGAGCTTTCAGCTCACTAATATTTTATCCATATCATTAGTGTTGGTTTCACTATGATGCTCTAGTTGGTGTAGAATGAATGTTAAATGATCTTCTGGCTGTTTGTGGAACTGAATTGATATATCTTTGAAGACGATTGATGGTAAGTGATTGTTATCTAGGAGATATGCAAGAAGAATTGTTTCCTTATTCACTTTTGATGTTGGGTGACAGACCTTACATGCACAACATTTTTAATAAACTTGGAGTGAACTATTCCAATCATAAAAGGTTTGCAGTTATGAAAATTGTTTAAAATATTAGGATTCCAATTTGGTGTTATTTGCATATCTTGATTGCTGCCACATCAAGTTCAGCATTTTTAGTTCTTTGCTCCTACAACTACACTGTTTTATAACATCTTAGTTTTTCAATTTAATTGTTGGCTGTAGCTTGCTCTATCTGATTTACAAACCAAGGCTGAAACTGAGATTAGCAAAGCTCAAAAACTTATCGCAGAAAAAGATGCTGAATTGCTTGCTGCTGAAGAAAGCCTTTCTGGATTGGTGGAGGTATTGCCTGTAATATTTTTTGGTATTTATCAAATTGATTCAGTCAGTGTCCATTGTAGACTTGGAAGTGCCTGGGATATCAAGCCATCGCAATCAACCTTTGATGTTCTATCAGGTTCAAATCCAATATAGTGGGGATGCTGAAAATGTTGAGGTGTCAGGTAGCTTTAATGGTTGGCATCTCAAAATTACAATGGATCCTCAACCTTCTTCTGGTGTTGTAGATCCGACTGGATCAAGGTATTTAATGTCTTTTTATGCTTCATTTGTTTCGTGGAAATATTTTTTAGGAAAGCATTTTTTGTTGTTTGGTGCGTTTAGAAAATTTGGTCAACGAAAAATATTTTCCTGGTCAAAGGGAAAACTAAGTTGTTTTTCAGGAAAATAACTTACTATTTTGAAAATAGAAAGTTATTTTCTGAACTTTGACAAATTCATCCAAATGAAAAATAAATTATATAAATACATATATTTATTATTATTTGTCATCCTTGGCTATCGACACCCATCACTGGTCATTATCGATCGGTGATGATCACCGGTAATAGGTGAGACTTATAAATAAATTTCATTTTTAATGTATTTTTCTTATCTTAAATAATAAATAGTATAAATATAAAACATTTATTGTTTAAATTTTGCTCTCTTATAGATTAAAAGAAAAATTAATATTTTTGTAGTGTGCTCCAAATACTAGAAAATATGTTACTCAAAATATTTTCTCAGAAAACATTTTCCTCAAAAAATATTTTCCTCAGACAAATTATTTTCCATGCAACAAATAGAGCCTTGGTTTTGTTTGTTGTGTATTTGTCTTTTCTTGCATTATTAATTCATGCAAATGCATCTTCTCTTTTCTTCTTTTATCTTGTCCTTTTTTTTCTTTTAATACTCAGTTATCCAATTTTTCTTTTAATTGATGAGTAATAATAAATACTGTGTTGACATGTTTTTACAGGGAATCCACGCTTTGGTCAACAGTGCTGTGGCTATATCCTGGTGTATATGAGGTGAACAGCTGCTATTAAATGGTCATGTAACAGCGCACTCTTTATTTTTATATCTTAAGATTAGGATTTTAGATATGGTTACACAAGCTATTGATTCCTTGACATTCATGATATCATTTAATTTTTACATTAATTACTTCGTTAATGGCTTACTGTTGTTGAATGGGAGAGCACAAAAGAACAAACATCTCCATGATCAAGTGGAACAAGTCCACTTTAGGGGTTGTAGCAAGTTGCAACAATGAGAGCCTGAACTTATATCATAATATCCAAGTTATTTATGGAAATTGCTCAATGTCTTAAAATTTTTCTTTCTGCTGTTTATTCAGTTGATGAGATGCTGTAGAGCCATCCGAGCTATTTTTATAGACAAATAATTTTTCTTTTTTGCTCACCTTATGTAAATTTGACATATTATTACTGCAGATAAAATTCATTGTCGACGGACAGTGGATTATTGATCCCCAGAGAGAGTCAGTTTCCAAGGGTGGAATTTCTAACAATATACTACGAGTTGTTGGATGAAAGTTTTCTGGGACTTATATGCATGGAAGACATTTTAAATGTCTGTCTGACCTTAAGGTAAATGAAGAATTTAGTTCACAGAGTCCCCTTGGTATCATCTCAGAAGCCAATTCAAGAACTGTGAGCTTGTTATGCTAGGTTTAGTTGACATGGAAAATTTATGTGCTTTTGTATTGGTATTGTTAGAATTAGTTCTATATTTCACCAACATGAGCTGTCTTAAGTAACAAAAGGAATTACTGTGGTTTAGTTATAGCAATCAAGTTATTTTTAGCATCATAAGATTTTTTGCAGTGTATTCTTTCTATTTGCCTGGCATTTGTACGAGGAGTTGCATGTTTAGCGTTTAAGTCCTTCTAAAGTATCAGATGCTTACTTTATTTCTATTGTTTTCTGTGCAGAACATTGACGAAACAGTTCGAATTGTCGTACCACCCAACACAAGAATAACACTAAACCTCCGGACTTCTATATACAGGAGAAATATCGGCTATGCTACATTTTGCAGGTTCTGTATGCAGTGCAAGTAGAGGTCTTAGCCTTCAATGTAGCATATAAAAATTTGATATTCATTGTTCTAACAAGGTACCCATTGCGAAGAAAATTTGGCTAGCCGCAAGGCTTGCTATATCCACACAAGGCATTACGTACTGGTGCCACTAATGTAAAGACTTGAGGTTTGGATCTGTTAAAGAGCTGTTCATGTGTAGCTACAAGTGAATGTGTAATTTTGAATTAGCAATAATCAGTTTAGCGGGTATTTGGAATGGCTTTATACCTTTTATTTTTTTTTTTGTCCTTTAATTTTAGATTCTTCAGCCGTATGCCTATTCAATAGAGCAATCAGCAACGTCATCGATGGTCTATTTGGATGTGAAGTTAGATGTGCTTCAAGTGGAAAGTACTATATGATCAATATAATCATTCACCTTTGACGTGTTTAATACAACACAAAAATGTTGTGTATTAACAATTAAATTGCAATTTAAACAAATTATGAGTATGGAAGTTATCATATTTGAATTTCATCAATATAATCTCTCTTCTTCAATACTAAAAAAAAAAAACATAAAATTAGTTAATTATTAAGACAGATTAATCCTTGTAAGCAAAGTACTTAATAACCAAATTATAGAAGGCTTAGTAAGTATGGTCTCCCAGACCCGTAAATGATGGCTCCAGACCTGTAGGGGATGGAGCGTGTTTCGACCACGTGGAAAGGTTAATATTAATGCACAGACGTAGCGTAGGCGTGTCCAAAGCCTAACCTTTTCTTGCCCATTGCTTACTCTCTCCTCTTTATCTCTATTTTCTTGATACTTCTACTACCATCATGCTCCCCTACCTCACTCTCTACTAGCTGTTGTTTCTTGAGGAAAGCAAAATAAGAAATAGTACTAATGGCTATGGTTAATGCTTCCTCAGCTCTTTGTTTAAAGGACTACTGCCTTCCTCTCCTAGTTCCTTCCTCTTCATTTCCCATTACTAACTCCACCCCTTTCTTTAGAATCCCACTCACTCAGTCTTTCCCTTGTGCATTGTCTGCCTCAAGAAGGAGGAGGTATCCTCACTTTCCATCTCTTGCTATCAAGAATGAGGTTCTTGAAGTTCTTGATCATGGGTCTGACGATAGGGAAGAAGGGGAGGAAGTAGTGGAGCATGTGGAGGAATCTGAAGGGACACTTCTCTATTCTTTTGCCCCATTGCCTTTGCTACTTGTGGCTGCTCTTCCTGTAGGTAAAAATGATTACTAAATTCTTGTTTATTCGTGGATGTTGTTATCTTGTTTGGTATAGCTTCTGTGTAATTAATTTAAGTACCATAATGTACAATTATATTGCAAGGTGAAAGCTCCATGCTTTATTAAACTGGACTGAAATTTTACTGGTTTCTATATGTATCTGGATTTTAGCATTTCATTTTTATAGTCATTTGAATGATGGGTTAGTAATGTCTGGGTTATTGTAGCATTATAGAGATATCGTGGCCTTATAGGGGGCAGGTTCATTGGAATTCAAGGCTTTCAATAGGTATTTCGGAGTTGGAATTTGGATGGCACTAGGTGTTGGATGAAATGTTGCAGAAATTTTGGTTTCTAGGAGAAATCTGTAGCCTATAGTATATGTGAAGCGCAGGAAATTCTTGGAAGGTATGCAATTCTGTTCAGAGGGAATAGAGTTTCTTAAGTTTTTTAACAAAAAAGTGGCCTTACAAGTGATAGTTTATCTGATAGTATGTCCAGGATCTGTAGCTTTTAAATCAGGGTGCAAAATTTAATAGAGTAAGAAGTTGGTATTCGTAATTTTTCCTAGCAAATATAGGAGGGACATTGGCGTGCTCTGAGATCATCTGGGGCCAGGCTTGCTTCCATTTTTAAGAACAATCTTGTGGAGGGAATTTTGGCTCCCTTGGATAAAGTTTAATACCTTTTCATCTTAAGATAGCATCCAGTAAATTTGAGGGTTTCTTCTAGTTTTGTGGGTGTTTGATATGAGCTACCTCTTGCTTATTGGCACGAATCTTCTGCCTGCAAAGCATTCATATATGTTGCTTCACTGCTAGGCATTGACATCTACTTAGTTATTCTTCTTCACCTTAATTTGATCTCCATTTGTGTATTCCTCTATTTCTTTTAGTATTTGTTACAAGTTTGAATATCTGAATATCAGCTGGTACTGTGAGGTCTCTCTTTGGGCCTTTTGTTGAGCTTGTGAAATCCTGGAATCTTCCTGACTGGCTTGTGCATTGGGGTCATCCTGGTAACATGGTATAATTTCTCCTTTTGATTTTGCTTCTTGTCGCCATAGAGTTTCTTGTTTCAACTTTGAAGCATTGTTGTCCATAATATTTTCCTGTACTTATTAGGCTGTTGTCCTCTTTGCAATGGGTGGTTATGGAACATACCTCGGATTTCGAATCCGTTTTTCTGATGATGTGGTACGATTTGTCATTGCAAAACATTTTACTTGTGATGAAGAGATATCACTTGCCGTAGTAGTTCAATTCCTTGATATGTATGATTTAGGAGGAGAAGGCTAAGGCTAAAGACTTGCACCCAAAGCTTCTAGGTGGAATGTTTTTCTTCTTTGCTCTTGGAGCAACTGGTGGAATAACATCTTTACTCACTTCAGATAAACAAATCTTTGAGAGGTACTCAAAATTCATATATACTTGACCAATGAATTTTTGCCTCCTAAGAGTTAAAGACCAACCTCATATTTGTTGGTTAACTGAATGGTAATTATATGTATGTGCAGTCCTCATGCTGTTACTGGTTTTATTGGCCTTGCTCTGTTGACGATACAGACTATTTTACCTTCACTGTTTGAGGTAACAACAAAAGTATCTGCTCCTAATATTTAAGAGTAACATTGTCTATTGTAGCCATTCATAATGTGATATGTCTTGTTCTTTCCTTTTTGTTTCTGGTATTCACTCAAATTCTAACTTTACAATCTGATTTAAATCATGCACAGGGAAATCCAGGATTGAGAAATGTTCATGGGATCTTGGGAAGTGGGATTATGACACTCTTTCTCCTCCATGCTGCCCTTGGACTTCAACTTGGTCTGAGTTATTAATCATGCAACTTCATACATACATGGACCTTAGGAATTTTTATGATCCATTTTTTGCTTCCCCTGTATATGAATAAATCTTTCACTGTAAGTTACAACATTTAACTATTCTCTTTGTTTTTTTTTTTTTTTTTTATTAATACAATGAAAAAGTTAATTTTTAGTTAAAGCCAAAAAAAAAAAAAGAAAAAGAAAAAGAAAGAGGAGAATATTGTGTAAATTTGTTTTGAAAACTTTTTTTTTTTCCAACGAGTTCTTTTAATAATTTAGAAAATGACATTATTTTCAAATAAAGAAGCTTCTTTATTAATAATAATTTTATTCAATTCAATTAAAAAAAAAACTAATCTTCCATAAACGGAAGACTAACATTCTTTCAAGGCAAAGCTCTTTCTTTCTTTCTTTCTTTTTTCTTTTTTTTTTTTTTTTTGAAGTTAAGGAAGGCTTTTTGAAATTTATATATCTTTGCGCTAAAACTCTTTCAACTACAAAATGTAATTTTCAACCCTCACAACTATTTACATCTATTGCCTAAACTCATTTTTTAACATGTTAATAAAATGATTAATTAAGCAATAAAATTATAGAATAAAAGATCAGTTGGGTTCTCAAACTTGTATTGAAAATTAAATAAGCTCAAACTAATTTTTTTAACTTATTTTAGCATAATTAGCATAAATCTTATAAATTTTTATTTATTAAATTCTAATTATAATAAAAATAATTAAACTTTATTTCTCTCATTTTTATAATGATAAAAATTAAAATAAAAGTACTAATCATCTAAATTATAATTGAAAGAAAATTATTTATAATTGGCCATAATTTTGAAAATAAGAAATAAAAATTTCTTCTTAAAAATATATTTTAATAAAAATTAAAAATAATATGATAACTAGAAGTGAAAGAAAAAAATGTATTTTTGATAATTTATTAATTAAAATTTCTTTTGTAAAAATAATTTTTATTTATCTACCTAAATAATTTATATGTTTTTTACTCTATTTATTTATTCTATATTTATTGTACACTGTGACGCAATATTGCTTTTTTTTTTTCAGTTTGTTACTTTAATTTTACTATTATTATTGATTTAATTTATAAACTAATTATTTGATGATTTAACAGTATTGTTATTATTGTTGATAGTGTGTGCATTCAAAAGTAAAGCTGTTATTGATTGATGAGTGTCTGTTTAACTTATTATATTTTAAATTTTTATTTTTTTAATTGGATGTATGGGCCTATATTAATTAAAATAATTAATATATATTTTATTAAATAGATATTTTTATTTTTTTAATTTATAAATAATGATTAATCTATGTTATCAACGGCAAAGAGAGAACTTTCTTTTAACCATAATTAAGAAGGTTTGTGTTTTTATTTTTTCGATATTTTATCATTTATAAAATAGAAAAAATAAAATTTTATTTATTTTCTTATAATTAAGATTTAATTAAATCTAAATTTATAAAATTTATGCTTACCATGCTAAAAAAGACTAAGAAAATTAAATTAAACTTATTTAAATTTTGATACAAATTTAAAAATTTAATTGATCTTTTATCTTATGATTTTATTGCCCTAATAATCATTTCATTAATACTGTTAACTGATCTATTGGAAAAATAATTCAGACAATAAACATGAATAATTGAGGGGGTTAAAGGTTATATTTTAAAGTTAAGTAACTTTAGAGCAAAAATATGTAAAAGTTAGAATCCGAAATAGGTTATTCCTTTAATTAACATAGCTTTCGCTTAATTCAAATTCGTAATTTCACAATTTTAGATTCGTAATTTTAACAATAATTTTATTAACACTGATTCAAATCAAATCAAATGCTCATTAGTAATTCAATTTCTAAAAATAAAATAAAATAATTTCAAGGAAGGAGACTATCAGCTTCCTACCATGTGTGAACTCAAGATCCAATCTAAGGTGGTGGAGCTCCAACACCGCCATCCGCCTCAGCAGTCGGTTTGATGGGCCCCACTACGTACCCACCCATCCACCAACCATAGAATTGAAAAGGCTGGGTAGTTGGAGATACTATTATCGCCAAACACCTCATCGAAACCGTCCATGCAAAAATCCGACGACCCACATCGAGTCCAACCACGAGCGAAAACCTTACAAGATTAGATTCCGAGTAGCCGATAAATAGCGGAACGCAATCGAGAGAAGAGAAAAGCGCGGGGAAGCAAACAGAGCGAGTCAAACGACACCGCATCTCTCTCAATTATATATAACGCTCTCATTTCGTCTCTCCTCTTACATTTCCTCTTTACAATTACGTTTCTCCCACACATTTATACACACTGGTACGTGCGCAATCTTTATCTCATTCCCTCCATTTATATGCTACTCATAGATCTGGCTTTGTAATCATAGATGTTATAATGGAAATGGAAATAGATCTCTTCTTTTAATAATGTTTTTATAGAACCGAAATGTGCACGTTGATATGTAGGTTTCTGATTGAATTTGGCAGCATGTTACGGAATTTTGATTCAAGAACCCAATGTGCATTTGAAGTGTAGATTTGGATGTGTATTTTGTTGAATTTTATGGGATTCATTTATACCAGAGGATGACTAATTCTTATATCTGAATTTCTAAATGGAATCTTGATTTGTGTGACTTTAGTTCATATTAAATTAAAAGGCTAGATCATTGAGCCCCACATGAACTACTACTACTGCTATTACTACTGTTATGTCATGGTAATAGATCTCCATTTCTTGATTTGAAATAATGAGTAAAACTTACTGAGCTGACTATCTTTGTTGTTTCTTGTTGAATTGTATGTGATATCATGTTTGTAGATGTGAAATGGAATACGATGAATCTTTTTACGTTTCCAAATCTTTGATTTTCAGTAATGGATAGAATTCACCAAGCTGACTATTTTTATTGATGAATTGCAGTAGATAAATGGAAACTTTCTTATTCACATCTGAGTCTGTCAATGAGGGGCACCCTGACAAGCTGTGTGACCAAGTTTCAGATGCAATTCTTGATGCCTGCCTAGAACAAGATCAGGAGAGCAAGGTTGCTTGTGAGACCTGTACAAAGACAAACATGGTGATGGTCTTTGGTGAGATCACAACCAAGGCTAAAGTAAACTACGAGAAAATTGTTAGAGACACTTGCAGAGGTATTGGGTTCACATCAGCTGATGT
>CATIWR010584449.1:0-123585 GCA_949677035.1 Omphalea diandra
AAAAATAAGCCTAGGAATTTTAAACCTGCTACATATATTAACTGTCCAAGGAAGATGCCTGTCTGAAATCATGCAGCATGGATTAGGCTCTGTCTCTTCCAAGTACTTCTCTATCGGCTGCTGCAACATGCTAGCTGCCACGAAAAATTTCTTCATGGACTCATGATCTCGAGCTACAGTGTCGATATTTTCGACACCTTCTGGCAAGCCGACCTCAGAGGCAGGAAACGCTACTGTGAGAAGTCGGATGGGTAGGCCACGGTTGATTTCACGTTCAATGATGGAACTGAACCGGGTAGCGTTAAGGGTGGTTGTAACTATAGTGACTATTGCTTGATGATTTGCTAGTAATCTAGCCAAGTCCACCGAAGGAATAAGGTGTCCAGGACACATTAGAGGTATTAGAACAAAGTGAGGCTGCTGCCTATGTTGTTCTGACGTGCCCATTGCAATGGTGCAATAATGGTGGAGATCGGAGAGATGTAGAGGAGTGTGACAATGAATGAGAATGATGGCCATTTAATGGCGTTAAAGTGCGCCTTTCTATTTCCCACTTGCCGCTAGCGGCCAAAATATTATGGCTCGAACATTTGTTTTACCGACGAACGAAAATAAAATAAAATATATTAATATATTTCATGAGATTAAAAAATTTTAAAATATTTTAATTATATAAATATATTAAATAAAAATATTAAAAATTTAAAATATTTATCTTAAAATAAAATTTTATTTCTTATTTTTAATGTAACGAATATACAGAAGAGTAATATAATAGTAATAAGCGCAATTTTGGCGTGAGGTACTAATGATGAAGTGCTAAGTGGTCTTAAGCCATAAATTTTTAAAAGGTGTGGTGTCCCACCTCCCTCATCATCAATTTGGTAGCGGAGTAAGTTGTTTAGTTTCTTTTAAAAATTATATCAAATTTAATCAAATCTTGTTCTTTTATAATTTAATATTATTTTACATAAAATATTAAGTAATATGATTTTGATAATAAAGTATCATAAAGATTGCACTCGATTATTCAAAATTTTGTATATGATTATAAAAATAAAAAATAAATATAAATTTTGATGTAATCAAATATAAAAAAAAAATAGAAATATTTAATCAAATTCAATATAAAATTTGTAAAAAAAAATAATAAAAAAAAGAGGTAACTCAACATAACTTTTGTCATGTCATTAATGCTACTTGTCGCAAAGGGCCATAAATAACAGTATTCATTTTTATATGTGGAGTGCGTTTGACATTATTATTATTATTATTATTATTCTAAAGTTTAATTTATTTATTAAATTATTATATGTTTTAAGTTTTAAAAATAATTTTTATTTATTTATATTTCAACTTAATTTAATCATTTTTTATAAAATTTTTAAATATTAATTTCTTTTAAAATCAAGTTTTACTATAATAATGTAGCATCAATTAAAAACAATTTCTTTTAATTTTTATTTCAAAATCAATTAGTAACATTAGAAATGCTACCTACATCTTGAAGCTCTGTCACTGAAAATTCAATTATAACTGAAAATCAAATTCGAAATTTATATCAATTACAACTCATTAACAGTCTGTTTGGTTTATAGATTATTTAAACCATATGATTAATGTTAATGTTAGGTTTAGTTAATTTATAGGATTAATTAAACTAACTCTTATTTGGTAGAAATATTTTAATTCTAATATTAAGTAATACAAATTTTGAATCTCATATTTAGTATAACAATTTAAGAAATGAGATAAATTAATAAAATAAAATAAATTACTTAAATAATGTTTACCTTGAAGTTTAAAACTATTTAGTTCATTTTTTTTTAATCATTCTCATCACATATTCTAAAATTTATTTCTATTGATTTTTGGGTTTAAGTTTGAATCATCTTTTTTTGTAAGTTTTTTTTTTTTTTTGTAATTTTATTTTTTGATGTTAGATATTATATTTAATAAAATGATAGTTAATTATTATATTATTTTTTATTTTAATATCTAATTTAATAATTTAATTTTAACATTTTATATCATAAATTAAATAAATTATATATATTTAACTTGATTTTTATAAAAATAAAATTTCAAACAAAAAGAGAAATAAATCATTTTCTCATTTGAAATAAAGAATTTAAAATCATTTATTTTAATTTGATTTTAAAATAATAATTTTAGAAACCAAATAATCTTTTAGTTAAACCCGGTTAAATTAATATATAGATTCACTAAAACTATTTTAGGTATTATAAATTTATAAATATAAGGATTAGTAATTGGAATTAGTAAAGACATGAGGAGATAAATTTTAATTAAGACTATTTTCATGAATTAAGTAAATTTTTGAGATTAATAAGCTAAACTCAATTTAATGCAGTTCTGCGAACCAAACACTGCAATAGTCTTAAACCAATTTTACTTGTAAAGAGAAATGTAAACACAGTCAAATATTGGATTGTCCATTATTGGATCCAGTGTGGACAGATCTATCAATGTATTAATCATTTCATATCTTTAACGTGATACCTGACGTCACATGGCTGCTACCAAATCATTAATGAAAGAATTGTGTTTATCATCTAGAAGGCTCGGCCCGTAGATTTCATGCAGTAAATGATTGCCAAATATCAAATAAATATTTAAATTTATTTTATTTGACTCAACTGAATTTGAAAATTCAGTTAAGTAATATTTGATAAAATGTAATAAATATAATAAAATTTAATCAAATGCAAATTAATGAATGTAATAGTGGTATGCAATCAAATACAACTTTAATAAATTATTAAATTAAAATTTTTTATTATATTATATTACATTTTATTATATCTTACTAAATATTATATTTTAAAATGAACTCTACAAGTTTTTTAACTCTTGGTAAATGTTGAAATTAATAAGTAAACAAAGAATATGTGATCATTATAGCTAGAATTCCATACAATTAGAGGTGGTAATTCTTAGTTCAATTCAAAAATCTCAAAGTTGATTCAATCTAACTTGATTTATCAATATGTTTGAATTTATTTAATTTAAATTAATAAAAGTTTAAATTAAAATTATGGAATGAAATGACATTATTAAAATTTAAAAATAATTTGAAAATTTCTATACATTTTAAAATCTAATGACTCAATCTACCCACAACTTAAAAAAATAATCAAAAATCTTTTAAAAATATGATTTGAAATTGACTATAGTCAAATTGATTTAATCCAATATATTTTCCACTTATATTTACAATTATGAATACAAATATTTAATTATTTTTTGAAATATAAGTATTACAAATGAGATATATTAATTCTACAGTATGAAATACTCTCTTTCATTCTTCTTGGTCTTAATTCACTTAATTTCGGTGGTTGCTAGGGTGACTTGAAGTCATCTTAGTTTAAAATAACTTGAGTCTGAAAATAAAAATATGATTTGATACTGATTAAAGAGGTCAATAAATAAAAAATTGTAATTGTAAAAACTTGTAATTGTTATCAAAGTAAGGGATCCAACAGTTTTTTTTTTTTTTTTCTCCCTATATCTATAGCTTCTTTATTCCTAACTCCCCTTTTTTCTGCAAGTTAATTTTATTTTATTTTTAATATTATTTATTTTAATTTTATATATAATATGATATTATTCTTATTATATATTTATTACTATATTATTATATAATATATTATTATACATTATTATATTAATAATAATAATATTATTATATATATTATTATACTAATATCATATTATTTAATATAAAAATTATATATTTATTATTATATCTATTCATTAATATATTTATATTATAAAATATATCTTTTAATTATAAAATATATGCGAAGAAACTATTTTTATATATAATGATGATGTACTATAAAATATATATCTTGATATTATAAAATATTTCTCAAGATATAATTTTTATGCAAACTAATGATATATAATAGTTGATTTGCCCACTTTACAAAATAGACAGTTGTATTATAAAATATTTATTAAAATAAAATTTTTATGTAATATGATAATATTATAAAATTTAGCTTGATATTACAAAATATTTATCAATACATGATTTTTATGTAAAGTGATAATATGTAATAGTCTATTTATCTACTTTACAAAATAGATTGTCATATTATAAAATATTTATCAAGACATGATATTTATTTAAAATGTTAATATTACAAAATATTTGACAAAATGCGATTTTCACGTAAATGATCATATTTCTTTCTTTTTACAGAATAACCTATAAAATTAAAAAAAAAAGTACAATAACTCTAATTATTTTATAATTTCTTATAGTATTATGTATATTTTTTTATTACAAAATATATCATGACATTACAAAATAATTGTCAAGACACAATTTTTATGTAACATGATCATAATTCTATCTTTTTGCAAAATAATCTATGAAATTATATAAACAGTACAACAACTCCAAGTAGTTTATAATTTCACATAGTATTATATATATTTGTTTTATTACAAAATATATCATAATATTACAAAATAGTTGTCAAAACATGATTTTTATATAATATGATTATATTTCTTTCTTTTTACAAAATAATCTATGAAATTATATAAAAAGTACAACAACTCCAAATATTTTATAATTTCACATAGTATTATGTATATTTGCTCCATTACAAAATATATCCTTATATTAAAAAATATATTATGGTATCACAAAATAGTTGTCAAAACATTATTTTTGTGTAAGATTATCATAATTCTTTCTTTTTACAAAATAATTTATGAAATTACATAAAAAATAATAATTCTAATTATTTTATAATTTCTTATAGTGTTATATATATTTCCTTTATTACAAAAATATATCTTGATATTACACAATATATCATGATATTACGAAATAGTTGTCAAGACGCAATTTTTATGTAACATGGTCAAAATTCTTTATTTTTACAAAATAATCAATGAAATTACATAAAACAATAATAACTCCAATTATTTTATAATTTTACATAGTATTATGTATATTTGATCCACTACAAAATATATCTAGGTATTACAAAATAGTTGTCAAGATATGATTTTTATATAAATGATTATATTTCTTTTTTTTTTTTACAAAATAATCCATGAAATTACATAAAAAGTACAATAACTCCTCTTATTTTATAATTTCATGGAGTCTTATGTATATTTTCTTTTTTTGCAAAATATATCTTGATATTACAAAATATTTTTTGATATTATAAAATAGTTATCAAGACACAATTTTTATGTAATATGATTATATTTTTTTCTTTTTATCTATGAAATTAACATAAAAAGTATAATAACTCTAATTATTTTATAATTTCATATAGGACTATGTATAATTTCTTCATTACAAAACATTCCTCACTTATTTGACTCTTTTGTAATTCTTACTTTTTTTACTAAAAGTATTAAGATTTATTTATTTCATCATTTTTTACTATATTTAGTTTTACAAAATAAGTCTTTATATTATAAAATATTGGTCAAGACATAATTTGTATGTAAAATGATGATATTTCAAAATTAATGTATTGACTTTCCATAATAATCTAAAAATTATTTAATAATCATAATAATACTAATTATATTTCTTGTAATTACGATATATTATATACTTCTTTAATTTTTTATTAAAAATAAGAAGGATTATGTAATTATTCAATTTTTTCTTACTATATTTAATTAGACAATTCTGGTATTAGAAAATAAATTCTTATATTACCTACTTATCTTTAATTCTTTTCTAATTCTTATTCTTTTATGCTAAATAAGAATATGCAATTAATCACTTTTTCTAGCCATATTTAATTTAACTTGTTTACAAAATAATCAATATAAATATTTCTTACTTACAAATTCTTTCATAACTTTATAGCAAAATTATTATCTACATTTTTTCTTTATTATAAAGTGTGAAAATTATAAATAAATATTTATAATTTTCCAATTTTGCATAAAAACTTTTGTTTTTAAATATTATTGAATATTATTATAAGGTTTGATTTATAATTATAAAATTTACTTAATTTATAATTTATAATTAATAAATAATACTTATTAAATTAGTTTGGAATTATTAAGTTAGTTTGTAACATTGTTTTATAAATAACTTTAATATAAGTTATCACATAAAAATATAATATTTACACAATTTATACATAAAAATATAATATTTACACAATAGATATAAAGAAAGAAAGAAGAAGAAAACTAAAATTTCAAATTCACTCTTATTGTATGGTTCTTTTTTTTTTTTTTTTGCCTTATCTGTCAACAGGAACCCGGTTGCCTCTTAGATTCTTTTTTTTTTTTTTTTAATCTATTTTACACATCCACATGTCATTCCATCTCTCTTAAGTCTCATAGGACTTGAAATTATTCTAGAAAGCACCCACAATTTTGCTTCCCTTAATTCAGTTCCAATTCCCTCTCATGCTATTGTTTTTTCCCCTCGGTCTAGACTTCTATAATGTAACTGCCTCACTACCCCAATAGCTTTGATTAGGAGTGTGCATGGTTCAATTCAATTTGATATTTTGAAAATTATCAGGATAGGACTGAAATTTAATCCTTTGAAAAATCTAAAATTGAATGGAATCAGAGTAAAAAAAAAAAAAGGATTAGGCTGAATTAAATTAAATTTCAGTTCAATTTAGTCTGATTATTTAATTATATTTAATTTAAGTTAGTTCCATTTTGATTCGGTTATAATTTAAATTCATTAATTTTAAATTTTATAATTATAACCGTTTTAAACATTGTAAATTATAATATAACATTATTTATTTTTATGTGTTATAATAAAATTTGAATGCATAAAATTAATAGAATAATTATAAAAAGAATTATATTAAGTATACAAATATATATATATATGATTTTTTTAATTTAGTTTGAATTTGATCTAATTCTCAATTCATTACATAGCTAAAGGACTGAAACCGTATCAAAATTAAAATTTAGTTTGGTTCCAATCTTGTTTCAAGTAAAAAAATTTAAAAATTTTTTAATTATCAATTTGATTATGTTCAATTCTTCAGTTGAATTAGATATTTTCATCTACATGCTCAGCCCTCATTTTAGTTCCCTTTTGTTGAATGCGTCTTTATTTGTCTGCATGATTTTGACTCTTTTTGTTTCTATTATGCATCCTAGCTTTCAATAAGTCATCTTAAATTGTCAGGTTCAGTAACCATACACAATTAGGAAAAGTGGTAATTATAATTCCACCATATGTTTTTTCTTTTTTAGTTAGCACTGTTACTATTTTTTATATACTTGATGAATTTTTAGTTTCAACTGTACTAGTAAAGATTTACAAAATTGAAAAAAAAAAAAAGAGAGAGAAGGAATCTAGTCTACTCTAGATGTTCACCCTAATACTTGCATTAAATTAATATTAAGGGACTAGCATGTGAGCAAATAGTACGTGAGCCAAATATATGCCATCTCAGCTAATAGATTGTGGAGCCCCCAAATAGTTCTTTTGAAAATTTAAATAAACTACATTTCTCAAACACCATTGCCGTGTGGCGCTCATTCCTAGGCCTCAAATTTAAAAGGTCATAATGAGATTTTATTTTAAGAAAATTGATATTACTCTTACTAAAATGATTTAGACTCACTCCTATATAACACCCATCTCGACATTACGTGCTAAAATCATTCAGCTTATCATAAATCCAACTCAGTTGGACTCACAGTATATATGTCAATATTGTCTATATATATTACACTTCAGCCCATCTTTTATCATCATAAAAAAAAATAATCCTCATCAAGAAGCTAATTCTTATCAAGAAATATAATCCTAATCATGAAAGAAATAGAATCTTCATTCAATATGAATAAATTTCACCTGAATCATTATATAAAAGGGTTCAATCAAGTATTTCATTCATTTTAATTTCATACACTATCATTTTATCTCTCAAACAATGTTTACTAACTTAAATATCAAAGTAGTATTTTGGCACAAAACTAGATTTTCCTCTCATCTCAATTTATCTTGTAGAGATAATACAAAGAAGACCTACTAGGACTACTCAGTTCAGTAATTCAATAATAGTATTTAGTGTGATGAGCATGGACTTGAGCTAAAAATCATTCACCCTCAGTCATGGCTTCTTCCAACAATCTCAAAACCTCACAAAACCACAATATCCTAGGCCCTTAAAGCACCCCATCCAAACCATCCATTCCTCACTCCACTACAAAAATTTGTCGGTTTAGCGAGAAAATTTTCTATCACTAATCATACAGATTTCGTTGATAAGATCTAACGATGAAATTTTTCACCGCTAAAATTTTCTCGCTATTCCATAACTAAGCTCAGCGACAGAATAGTAACGGAGTTTTCCGTTGCTGAAAATAGCAACAGAAAAATTTGTTGTTGTTCCGTTGCTAAGTTAGCTACAAAAATTTTCATCGCTAAGCTTTAGCAATGGAAGTTAAGTCGCTATGTTTAGCTACGAAAATTTTTTGTCTCAAATCCGTCACTAGTTTGATAGATTTCCATCATTATTTTGTAAATTTATTTAATATTTTGTATATTTAAATTTTATATTTGTTTTATATTTTACACTATAAATGTTTATAAAAATAAATATTTATTATTTATTTATTTTATTTAAAAAATTAAAGTTAGGAAAATTAAAATTAATAAATTTATCATATAATTTTTTGATTATCATACTTATAAAATATCAATTTATTGAATCTTAGTGTTAATATATTATCAATTCTTTAGATCTAAATATCAATATGTTATTAATTATAAAATAAATAAATCATAAACATTTTAAATTAAACATTAACAAGTATAATGATAGATAATAAAAATAACATTTAATAACTTTAAAATTATAAAATGTATAACTGCACATTTTCAAGTAATAAAAAATTTTCCAATTACATATTTCATGTAACAAAAAAAATTAGTAATTACATATTTTCAACAAACAAAATATTAAAAATTACATATTTTCAATCAACATAAGAATAAGGGGGATGTAGTGGTGGAGGTGATGGTAGAGGAAGTAGTGGAGGATATGACGGCGATAGAGGAAGAGGCAGCGATGTGAGATGGAGGAGGTGGAGGCGGGAGTGAGAGAGGATGAGAAAAAGGGAAGAAATAAGAAAATAATAGAGAAAAAAAAAAGTAAAGAAGTGAAGGGAGAAAAAACGAAGAAAATGATGTGAAAAATGAGTGGAAAAGATATAAATAAGAGTAAAAATGTTAGCAATGGAATTTTTTGTTGCTAAAATGCAAATTTTGTTGCCAAATAATTGAAAGAATTCAAAATTTTTATTTTGGAGCAAAAAATTAGCGACATAATTTCTGTTGCTAATTTTTTCACCTAAAAATTTTTAAAATTTTTATTTTGGGGCAAAATAATTAGTGATAGAAATTTTATCACTAATTAGTGAAGGAATTGAATCCGTCACTAATTTTTCCACTTAAATAACTTTAAAATTTTATTTTGAAATTAAAAAACTAGTGACGAAAATTTTTGTTGGTAAATTAGCAATGGAATAAAATTCATCGCTAATTAGCAATGAATTTGATTCTGTCACTAAGCCTATATATATATATATATATATATATATATATATATTATCTTCATATATATGTATTATATTAATTTAATATTCTCCTTTAATTTAATATTATATTTATGTTATTATACTTATATATTTCATATATTATATTATTCTTTAATATTATTACTATAATTTAAAATTATGAATTTATTATATTAAAACTTAATGCTATTAATATTATTAAAATATTTTATTATATTATATATTCAAAAATATTTACATATAATTAATATTATAAATATAAGATTATATTAATATTGGTATTATAATTAAATAATAACAAAAAACTATGACTAGCAACACTTGGTGAGTACAACAAGCCATTGCTAAGCTTCCGACGACTTCTTAACATCTCTAGCTTATCGATGAAATTTTCGTTGTTGGTTTTGTCGATAGGTCTCATGATAAAATTTTTCATTGCTAAGCGTCTCTTTTATTTTATTAATATATATAATATATATAAATAATTTTGAATATATAATATATTAATAATTTTATTATATTAAGATTTTATATTGAAAATTAAATTTTATAGTAAGATTAAATATTAGAATTCAACATTATATTATCAATATCTTAATATGTGTATTGTTAAGATTAAATATTAATATCTTGATATTATATATATATATATATATATTAATTTTATTAATTTAATATATATTAACTTCATAATATATATATATATATTATAATTTAATATTTATTTATTTATATATATATATGTATATTATTAATTTAATATTATATTCTCTTTTAATATTATATTTATATTATTATACTTTTGCATTTCATATGTTATGTTATCATTTAATATCATTAATATAATTTAATATTATTATTTTATTATGTTATAACTTAATATTTTTAATATTATTTAATATTATATATTCGAAATTATTTATATATAATTTAATATTATTAATATAAACTTATATTAATATTAATATTATAATTAAATGGCAATGGAAAATTTCGATTGGTGATAATTTTTTCATCATTAGAACTTTGTTGTTGCTAGCTAGTGACAAAATTTACATTGCTAAGCTGTTAACATTGAACTGATGCCAGTTTTGCATACGAATTTAGTGATGGATTTTTAATATGTTGCTAATTTTGGAATTCGTAGGAAATTCATCACAATTCCGTCATTATTTAGTTGCGAAAAAATTTTATCACTAAATTTGTCATTATCTCGATAGATTTTTGTAGTTCTCCTGTAGACATCCTAGGAAGACAATCCTCTAGCAGCATAGCTAGCGCACAATCCTAAGACCTCCAAATCACTACCTGCTTGATAGCTGGCTATGAGGAGTGTTACAAAAACTCAAGCAAGCATTCACCCAGAATTGAGAACAAACAATTGTGCCATAAATACTTCCTGCACCCTAGCCTAGCATCAGGGCTTCTTGCTTGTATTTGCTCGCTAGTAAGGACAATCGACGCACCAACCCAAGAAGGACGGATAGCTTTGGAGCTTTGAGATATACGACGATGTAGAAGAGTCCACCTATAAGCATGTTAATAACTAAGGCATCTGTTCTGATAACCTATTTTTAGATGATGAAGCCTTCCAATAAAAGACAATGAAGATTAAAGGGAACATTGCCTTTGATGATCATATTATGACCATAACTCTCTGTATGGGAACTAAGAAATAAGCTCATACCAAAAAGTTTAAGCTGGCACACATTGACAATTATAATGGGTCAACTAATCCTAGAAGCCATATGTGCAAGTTTAAGTCCCAGATGGAGTTGCATAACTGTTCTGATACCTTACTATGCAAAATTTTTCCCACACATTATAAGGAGTATCTCAGGAGTGGTACCAGAACCCAGACCATGATTCAATTCAGAATGTCACACAATTATCCAATTGTTTATAGCTCGATTTATTTTTGCCATACCATAAGCAAAGATCTCCTTTGACTTGCATGAAGTTGTCCAAGAAGAAGGAAAGTCTCTACGTGACCACTAAACCAAGTTCAGCAAAGTGGCCATGGAGATCAACAACCTCAACCATGAGGTTGTCATTAATGCTATAACTATAAAAATAGAGATTTGTTCGATTCACTCAATATAAACCTCCCAAAAATTTCTGAGTTGATGGAAAGGAATCACAAGTTTATTAGCTTAGTTACAATATTTGAACTTATTCTCATGTTCCATATAGAAAAGAAGGATGATAAAAGCTATAGTGATTGCAAAAGTGGGAGCATGGAGATTCATGTTCACGCTTTAGTGGTTCAAATAGTAGCTTAGCTAGATACTACACACCCCTCATAATAAGTAAAAGTGAGGTTCTCCATTGGATAGAGCGGTTAGGAGAAAGGATACAATATCCTCAGCCTGTCAAAAGCTCGATAACTAAAAATAAGGACAAATATTGTAGCTTCCATCAAGATAATAGGCATTGATAAAGAGGAGTGTAGATATCTAAAGAATGAAATTGAAAGGCTAATCCAATAAGGATGGCTTAGGTATTTAAGAAAAAGGTCAGCCACTAAGAAAACTAGGCACAAGCCTCATGAAAAAGGTAGATTTAATTTCTGCAAATTTAGAAAGATTAAAATTAAATGATATAAATTTTTAGAATCTATTAAATTTATGTAATTTTAGTTAATTTAACTTAATTTATTATAGTTAATGTAATTAAAAAATTATGTTTGAATTATTCTAATGCATGCAATTTATTGAATTTATGTAATTTACAACAATTATACATATTTATGAGAATTAATATAATTTTAGTCAAGTTAGAAATATATTGATTTTTAGAATTTTAAAAAACAAAGAATATGAATGATAATGTTAATTATATTATAAATTTATTATATAATTTTATCTTATTTTCTATAAATTTAGAAAATTAAGATTAAATGATATAAATGATATAGAATATATATAATTTATGTAATTTTAGGTAACTTAAATTAATTTATTCTATTGAGAAATGATGAATAATTGTGTTAGAAGTGCCTTTCTCATGAAATAGTGATGTGGCAGATAAGCAAAAGTTTGTATTTATAGACAAATAAAATAAAAATTAGTGGTATTTCTGTAATTCTAGTCATTTTCCAATATAAAATTTTTTGTGTTTGCAGATTATAATTCAATATAAAATGGACCAACGATTTACTCACAAGCTTTGCTCGCGAAGATCATCGTTTTTCAAGCAAATTCTATTATTTTCGGTCTTCAAATTTGTATTAGTGTCGTTTTTGAAAAATTTTATAATTTAATATTTTTTAATAGAAAATTGAGTTTTGAAATAACTTTGATTTTTAGTCTATTTTAATATGTATTTTTCAGATTCAGTTAATTTTTTATTTTAATTAAATTAATTTCTGTTTAAAGTAAGATTTGGATTTTCTATATATTAAATACCCAAAGTCCTACCAAAAAAACAAATCAAAATAAAAGCAGAAATGAAAAGAAGAACGTCAACAATTTTATATCACATCAAAACCACTTAATAGCAAGTGATTTAGAGGGAGGAAAAAAAGAGGTTGACAGACGGACTGAAAACATAATATTCAATCTGACAGTAAGGCTTCCAATCTGTGTATTCTGCCTTTGATTAATTCATGTTATGGGATCAGGGAAGAAATGATTATACTGCTTGATGTCTAATCAACCATAACAAACAACAGCTTTATTTAACAAAATTGGAATGATGAGTCACATTATGCATGATATCTTGTATTAGCATTTCCATGTTTCGAGAAGAAGAGCCATCATCTTCCATTGTTCCTCTTGCTGCTCTACTAAGCCCTTTAGCTCTCTCCTCTTTTTGCTATCCGCTCTTCCATCCATTAACATGTCTATAGCCCTCTTTAACTTGTTCTTTTTTCACCAACACTCCGATCCTCCTTCCTCCCCCAATGTTATACTAACCTCTGCCCCAACTTTTACTCCAATCTTTAACACGTCCACAGCTAGTTTCTCATTCAAGAACTGGTCTCCAAAGAGCGGCCATGTAACCATTGGCTTGCCTGCGCTGATTCCTTCTAGTGTTGAATTCCATCCACAATGTGTCAAGAATGCTCCGATTGCACTATGCGATAATATAACTAATTGGGGTGCCTATGCGATAATATAACTAATTGGGGTGCCCAACCTCGAATTATAAAGCCTCTTCCTCTGTTCCTTTCCTCGAAAACTTCCCTTATAATCCACTCGTGTAATTCCCTTGATTTTTCTCCCCCATCTATGACCCAAATGAATGGTCTATTTGACGCTTCTAAGCCTAAGCCAAGTTCTATCAATTGTGAAGTTATTAGATTACAAACGTTACCAAAACAAACATACAATACTGACTCTGTTTGTCGTGAATTAAGCCACTTCAAGCATTCAGATTCATCAATTGAGGCGTTACTACCTCTGCGGCCCGTATCCAAGTTGTCTTTATTGCATAGCGGAGTTGGACCGATACGCCATTGCTTCTTATTTCCCCTCGCCTTCTTGAATTCTTGGATAGATGCTGCCTCCAACTCTTCAAAAGAGTTAAAAATGTACCCATAAGTCACCCTTTCAGCAGCTTAAATTTGCTCAATAAAGACTTTGAAATTTCCATGCGTGGCCTCAGGCAACTGTTCTTTGGTTACTTCAATAAGATCAGGCATGCCAGGCAGCGCAAAGTACTCTGATTCAGATGTTATGGTAGCAGAATCCTGGATGCACGTATCAATTGCGGGATCAACGTAGTAAAGCAGCAACATACGCTGAAAGCAATCCTGGGAACTCGAAGCATGGTGGCAATTCGACTGCTGTAAGTTAAGAACATATCAGAAATAATGCAACTAGGCCTTGGCCTCAGCTCTTGAAGCTTTTTTTCTGCTGGTTCTTGTAGCAAGTTGGTTGCAAAAAAGAACTCAACGCCGAAGCCAAGTGCAGGCAGCATGTCAAAATTCTCACATTCTTTTGGCAATCCTGCTTTTTCAGTTGGGAATTGGAGTTCAACTAGCTGAATTTTGTGCCGGGATTCAACAGCACGAGCAAGAGTTGATTCCAAACGCTTCGAGTTAAGTGGTGTACTAACTATGGTGACCATCATATTGAGCTAATATTGTGGCTGTGTCAGCCATAGGGATCATGTGCCCTGGAGCCATTAAAGGAAACAAAACAAAGCGGAGTTGCATCAAGTCTTAGGGTTGGTATGCTTTCATATTTTGGATAATGTTAAATTAATTTATACTCAACTCAGATGAGAAAAAAATTATGCATACATTCCTTATCAGAAGTTTTTATGTGAAACCAGTTCGTCGATTAGGATTATAAATCTTTTATTATATATCTGACATGTGATATAATTTTTTTAAAATTTATTAAATTAGATATTAAATGCAAGTTATCTAACCATAGTTAACTATAGTTAATTAGTGCACGTATTTTACCCATATTTGTGTGCATTGGAAATTATTTTAATTTTTCATTTTAGATTGTTGTTGAACTATATATTTCTATTGTTAATATTTTTATTTATTGGTATTAGATATTACAAAAATGAAATGGACACCTATATATATATATATTAGTATATATTAAATATTATAAAAAGAAGATGGATATATTTTGAAGTCGAATAGGGAAAGCAATAAGTATTTATAATTTATCAGTTGTTTAATTAAGAAAAAAGAATACTTTTTATTGATAGAGTTTAGGTAAAGAGTTTGTATTTAATGTCAAACAAGGAATCATTTTTTTTAATATGATACAATTATTTTCCTTTTATTGGAGAAATGATTTTTCTTCTTTATTTGTTTTTGAAAAGAGAGCTAACCCATACAAACATATGCACTAATTAATTATAGTTAATAATGATTGGATAACTTTTATTTAATATCCAACTTAATAATTTTTTTAAAAAATATGTCACATATCAAATATATAATGAAAGGTTCATAATTTTAATTAGAGAAATGGATTCATCCAAGAATTTCTCATTCCTTCTAGCACATGTTTTGAATCTATTTTAGAATCATGCCAATCAAGTTCTTCATACTCCATTTCCAATTATTTATGAAAATTAAAGTTATATAGATTAAAAAAAAACACAACTTGTTAGTTCGATTACGCGTCAATTAAATCAAATTGGTAAGTACAGGAGAGCTTGAAATCCTATTAATAAGTAACAAATATTTGATATTTATAAAGGCGGTAAATGAATCCAAGTTGATGGATTAGGATTTTTCAATTCATATTTTTGAGGCAGATTCATATGAAATCATTTTGAGTTATGGAATAAGATCAAATTATCGAACCAACTTGCAGAAAGAAATTTAAGTAATTGAGTTAAGTTGAGCCCCTCATAATTTTGACTTTTTTAAATAAAAGAAATAAATTTTTAATTATTTTTAATAATTTAAATAAGTTCAATCAAGTCAATCTATGATCAAATCTAAGTTGGATAAATTCAAATTAATTTATGGGTTGAGTCGAGTCCACTTTAAATCAAACAATTTTGATTTGATTATTGTAAAATTTGTTTCAATTTTGAGTTAGGTATGATTTTTCCAAAGGACTCAAGCCGACTTTTTAGGTCATATAAAAAATTATCATTTTAATATTTTTTTTACTAAAGAAATTTGAAATAAATCCAATTGAAAAGATAAATTTTAAGAAAATAAATAATGAAATGTGCATATTCAATTGCCAATTAAAATAAAATTTATTGGGAAATATATTTTCTACACTATAAAGAGGCAATAATTTGTTTGAGTTGGGAACAAACCATTGAAAATTATTTTCAGTTTTTTTTTCTATTTTGGATTTTAAAGCATCATAATTCTCAAATAAACTAGCAGTATAATTCTTTACAATTTTGAAATAATTTTTAAATTAAAAATCTAAAATTGTAGAAAGTATCTAAAGTTGCACTATAAGAATGTAAGGGGTTGAATTAAAGTAAGCAACAAAGTTGATGTGATTTGGAAAAAGGTTTAAGAGATGGGACAAAATAATCTTTAAGATTGAGTGTCGAGTCAAAGCCCATCATTGTATAGGGAACTGGGCATAACAAGGTAAGCCCATCATTGACTAGAGAGGACAGTCCACAAATGGAAGAGGTAAAAAGGTTTATTATGGGCTTAGAGGATGATTTGAGTCAAGGGCCCAACAAATCTAAGGAGATGGATTTGCATGTTAAAAAAATTATTGAATAGGCTTCATGAAAGCAATTTTAAGTAGGAGAGTTGCATGATGTAGAGCCTCAGTTTGGATATAGATATATGGTGCAAGTTGAGTTAGGGGCAAAAGCTATGGCATCTTCAAGAAGGGGGGGCGGGTCCAAACAACTAATAAGGGCTAATAAGATTTTGAGGATAAAGGATGGTTAAAAGGAAGAAGTTTCTAGATAGGAAAAGAACTTGGCAAACAAGGTAGTAGAAGAAGGTCATAACAACCGTACAAAATATGATGACACTGATGGCTCACCCAAAGCCACCAGGGCGCCATGAGTTGCCTAATATAGAATTGTCAAGAATGAGGCGATCCCTGACAATTCAACACTTGAAGCACTTGGTCAAAGTGCATCATTTTATAATGGCTTTCTTAGTGGGAACAAAGCATAGGTTAAGTGAGGAGGACTTTTGGAGGAAAAGTTGGGTTTTGATTATGATAATGGTTTTGAGGTGGTTGGAAAGAGGGAGTCTTGTGGTGGAATGGCGATTTTCAAGTCTAGGTGTTGAGTATAAGTGATAATTAGATCCATGTGGACTGCAATTAGCATTATCAAAATAAGGAGTAGGTATTTACCTTTTTCTATAGGGACCCTAAGCGAAAGCTTCAAATGGACGTGTAGGAAGGAGTTAAAAGACTGAAACCTTCTCCTGGGGTAATGTGGTTAGTTATTGGGGATCTCAACACTATCTTCTCTAAGGTGGATAAAATGGGAGGTAGGCCTCTATCCTAAAGTGAGCTCAAAGCAATAAATAATTGGTTATAATGTTGTAAGTTAGAAGAACTCCCTGCTCATGACCCTAAGTTTACATGGTCAAATAGACGATTGGGCCAAGCACTCATACTGCAACATCTTGATAAGGGGCTCAACAATTATGAATGAAGGATTTTGTTTATAAGGCACAGATAAATGGTTGGTTTTAATCACAAGCCATTAATTTTAGAGTTGTTGGGGCCTAAATAACATTGAAGAAAACATTTAAATATAAGGCTTGGTGGAGAAAACCTATGAATCAAAGGTGAAAAAAGGTTTAAGGTAGTGCATTTCATGGATCTCATCAATTTATACTATGTTCTAAGTTGATTTTTATGGTAGGAAACTTTGAAATTAGCACAAGAGAATGGTTTCTAATATAAAAGAGAAGATTAAAACTTTGTTAATGGAATTTAGCAACATTAATAATCCCATGATGAGGATAGGGTAAAGAAGAATAAGCTGATTCAAGACCTAAAGTACCTATGGATTCGAGAAGAGCTCTATTGGAAGTAGAGGTTGAGAATTTAGTTGTAAAAAGAAGGTGATCATAATACAACTTTCTTCCATTTCATAGCTGTTCAAAGAAGAAGAATAAATCAAATGTTAATGTTGTAGCAAAAAATAGGTTGTGGACAGACAATCCTGATGAAATTGAAAAGGAAGTTAGGGTTTCTTAATGGGATCTATGCTAATGAACATATATAAGGGGTTAATTGAGTGCTTGAATGTTTGAGCTAGTTGTGACAAACAATATGAATGAATATCTATTGAAAGAGGTCATTATAGAGGAGGTTGAGACAACTATATATTCTATGGGAGCTTTCAAAACTCTTGGCTCTAATAGCTTTCCAATGATGTTCTATAATAAGTATTGAAGGATCATCAAGGTAATTTCTATTCGCAGATTTTTTTAATTGCAAATTTTTCTTAAAAAAATTAATATAACTTATATAGTCTTCTTTCCCAAAGTGCCTAACACCACCTCCCTAGATTAGTATCATCCAATTACCTTATTGAATGTCTATTATAAGATTATAGCTAAAATTATTATTAATCGCCTAAAACCTTGGCTCTCTAGTTTGATTGGAATTCATTAAGCTGCTTTTATCTAGGGTAGACATATACAAGACAATATTTTGTTAATGCATGAATTTCTTCACTATATTAAGACACCAATTTCTCCTAACAACTCTAAAATGCAATTAGAAGTAAACATAGGCAAAGCCTATGATAGAGTCCATTGGGGATTCTTAAAAATTATGCATCTTAAGTTAGGTTTCCTATAGATTTTGTCCATATGATAATGCAATGCATCACTACAGTTTAATATTTTATCTTTGTTAATGGCAAATCCATTAAATCCTTTAAACTTATTAGGGGCTTAAGATAAGGAGATCCCTTATCTCCTTATCTTTTTCTGTTTGTTATGCATGTTTTCTCTACTTTTGTGAATAGAGCCATTGTTTTAGACATTATAAAAAACTCTAAGCACCAAAGTGTCCAATCTCTATGCTTCAGTATCTAAAAAATATAATTGTGATTTGGAGAGTCATAACTCAATGAATAAAAACAATAATCAGATTGTTATGGTAGAGCCAACATAAGAATATCATTAAAGTACATTACAAGTATAATAATTGACTATGCAAGTGCAAGTGCAACAGATTGATTTTTGTCATGACCTTGCAAGGCAAATACTGCTCCCGGGAATTCATGTGATTTAAGTAACATTTGATTTTACTGGCTGGCATATAAAAAGTGGGTTATTTGATCAATAATATCTACCAATAGGACATATTGGTCCCTTTTCCACGTGATTTGCAAGTGTTTGACAAGCCGGTCACAACATCCTTTTAGTTTCATATATAAGTGTTCATTCACAATGGTATACCAAGTAATCATTAAGAGCATATAATTCTCACTTGACTTGTATTCATATGTAAAATGTAACAATTCAATCACGTATACATGTAATAGAACATAATCATATCATAAAATTATCACACATACATATTAGAATCTAATTATGATTTTTACTCACCTTTTGATGTGACCAACCTTTACGGTAGGTTTGGTTATCTCTCTAATGCTTTCTCAGAGTGTTGAGATCCTAACATTTGATACATACATGGTTATAAGTATGCCAAAATGATTATGAATGCTTGGTATGCAGCTATGGCATGATCCATGCAAGTTAACCTAGTGTTTATGCATATTTTCCTTATATGGCAGTCTGACCTTGCTACACTCTCATAATAATAACTCTAGATATACTTATTCAAATGACTTAATTCTTTTGTAAAATAAACTATACATATAATGATACAACATAGTCAAATTTCAGGTCAACATAATACAGAAAATGTGGTAAATTTTTGAATTTTGCCCTATTTCAATGTCATCTTAGTATGAGTAGGTCTTACATTCTTGGGTATATCTTAAATTGTACAAATCCAATTGCAAACATGATCTACCAAAAGTTACAAAAGACATAAAGGAACATTTTTTATGTTTTACTCATTATCTAATTCAGTATATAAAGTCACCAAAACAAATGACAAATCTCAGGATGAGCATGTTTCCAACATGTTGACAATCAGTCATAATGAAGGGGTAATATCTCAACAACCATGTTAAATTTGGCAAATATATTTCACAGGCATGTAGATCAGACATAAATATACAACTCTCAAGTTTATCGCATCATCAAATTTTGAATCTATAGCCTTCAAATTCTAGGAAAACAAAATTATAAGACTAATAAGGTTTTAGCAGTTTCAGGGTCAGTCACAATCGATGAGCCATATTTCTTTTCACATAATAAATCAACCAAAATGACTTTATAGGTATTTAGAGGGGATATAACCCTATAAATGTCATGTTTTTCACTTTGTCTAACTCCAAACATAATTTCATCAAAATATAAGAAAACAAAAAGACTGAGGTGATTTTGGCTAGTTATGAACTAGCCCTAATGAAAGAGCCATATCTCCTCACACACACCAAATTAATCAAAAATGTTTTACATGAATTTAGATAAGGAAAAAGCTATAACTTTTATATTTTTCACTTTCCACAATTCCTCTTCAAGGGTTATGAAATTATGGGTACAAAATTCTACTCTAACAACAAAAGCAACACAATCAGCTCTTGTTTCTCTTGAATTTCAACTTTCATACATGAGCTCTACATTAAATACTCTATAATTATTACTAACCATGTATGATTAACATGTTATGAGGGATTAATTTCATGTTGGAAGAAGATAAATTAACTTACCTATTTCCCAGAACTAGAAAAGCTTAGGATTCCTTCCTAGGCAGCTCACTCTTCTCCATCTTCTTCTTCTTCTTCTTCTTCTTCTTCTTCTTCTTCTTTTCTTTCTTTCTTCCTTAGCTCTCTCTTTTTTCTGCTGACCTTCACATTTAACCTCTCTATTCTGATCCTAAAGGATGAAAAATTTCACTTGTAAACCTATTATAACAAGATAAAATCATGGTGTCTCATTTCTATTAGTTGGAAGTTCACTTTTCCCCTTTAGTCCCTTTTCTTCACTCCTTCATCACCTCCATCCATCTCCTAATCCTTATATTCTCCTTATATTTTTAAATAAGCTCTAAAACACCATTATTTATGATACTATAACATGCACTCAATATAAGATAATTTGTCATGCAACTATACAAACATTACATATATGTTTAAGTGTCCCAAATGCAATGGTACAAGTGGCATTGTAGTGTTTATCCAATTCACATATCTAAATGATCAGTTATCCAATGCTTATGTTCATGTGGGATTGTAAATCATTTATACAATGAATAGGTTCATGTAAGAATGTCAATGAATATGGATAAGGATGTTGCATTTAGAGCGTTTCTCTTCCTCTCAAAATCAAAACCTCTGTTTGGAGGGCTATTAGGCATAAGCTCCCTACTGGGAGTGTTCTTAGCAGCAAAGTCCTTGAGGTGCCTAACTCATGCCCTTTTTGTTTGTAATCCCCTAAAACTATTGAGCAGGGTCTTCTGTAGTGTGGTATTTCTAAAAGGATTTGAAGTTTTAACTTATTCCTTTAATTTTAATATTAAGGTTGAGATGATAGATTGGTTGTTTTAGGGGGATTAACTTGCATCCAAGTTTCTTGAGCTTTATTCTAAATAGCATCATGATGAGTTTCTCCCTCAAGCTTATGCAAAGGAGGAGTAATATGGTAGCTGGGGGATCTTATGTGTAGGATTTCAATATCTTTTTTGTAAGTTTTTCAAAGACAGGAAGCTCATCATTTGTTATGGCAATCCTAGTTAGAGATAGAAATGACACCCTCCTAGATATTATCACTTGCTACAGACCACTCTCCTCTCAAGACAGTGATGATGCGATGACAATAATTTTAGGGATGTATTTAGCCTTTCAAATGGGCATCAAAACTTATGTTGTATTTTGTCATGATAGAACTATTGTTGATATGTTTTCAAGGTGTTGGAAAATGTTTATTGAGAATTGGAGGGCTACTTATTTCAAGCAAGGGAAAGACTTCCATGGTTTGATAGTGTTTTTTTTTTTTTTTTTTTTTATAGAATTTCTAAGATTGCAAATTGGCTAGCCGTTTGGGTGGTTAAAAATATACAAAGGGAAGTCTTTCCTTTGTTTGGGTTTCAAGCCCCACCAAAGGTTTGTAATTTATTGAACTTAGGCTTTGTTTAATGTAGTTATCCTTCTTGACCAAAAAAAAAAAAAAAAAAGTCAATTGATGGAGTTGAGTTGTTATTCTCCGTGATTTCTCCTTCACCGTCGACACATGAGCTTCATGCTCCGATGCTCGCGACATACCAAAGATGGACCTCCATAATTAAGCCTTAGAATTAATGTTTTTACTCCTTTAATCTCCTGTTTCTTCCAAAATCTAACATTTTTAAATGGAAATATAAGTATTTTTAGAGTTGCTAGATATTTTATGAGGTGCTAAATAAGCTAATTGGTGTAGAATTCATCAAAAAATGGAGATAAAAAATCCAGGTAATACAAATGTAGCAGTGACATTAATTAAGGAATTGATTACATAACATGTGCTTGCTGGCCAAAAAAAAAAAAATCATCTTAAAGTATCTAAATTTTGTGTACTTATATTATTTATTATTTATTTTAATTGTATCACTTAAATTTTTTTTTTCTAAATTAAAGACTCTTAAATGAAAAGAATAAAATTGATAAGAAGTTACTTAAAAAAATTTAAAGACAAACCATTTTATTTAATTTTGCGACTACATCTGCAAGAAAAAAAAATAATTTTGTGACTTTAAATTTTAAAAATTTTATCTATTAAATATATATATATTTTTTACAATACAAGTGATTTTCTAGTAATATTTGAATTTTCATTAATAAATTTCTCATCAAATTTATTTTTATTGTAAAACAAAAAATCCTTACATGAATCAAAATACTTAAACTCAAAAAGCAAAGACAAAAAATAAAGGCTTCAAGATGCAATTTTCTGTGCTTATTGTTGCATGATATCTTGTATATCAGCATTTCAAGCATAGACAAGAAGAACTCTACTCTGTTACTCCCTTTGCCATCATGCTTACCTCTTTGACTCTTTTTCTCCTTTCTTTACTTTCCTCTCCTACCTTTCTTAACATCTTTCTTTTTGACACATTCCAATCTTCTCTTCCTTCCCCCACTTCAAAGTAACCTCCGCTCCAACTTTTCTACCAATTTTTTAACATATCCACTACTAGGCTCTCAGTCAAGACTTGGTCTCTAAAAATTGGCCTATGTGACTCCTTTAGTCCTTTCCTCAAAGCTATCTTCTATCCCACTTATTTATTTCTCTTGATTGTTCTCCTCATCTTATGACCCAAATGAATGGTCTATCGGATGCGTCTAAGCCTAATCCAAGCTCTAGCAATTGAGCAGTCATTAAATTCCACATGCTACCAAAACAAAAAAATAATACAAACTTTGGTATCCTTACGGCAAAATGTTTTCTAAAAGGCCACGAGTGTGATGCAAAACCATACAGATAGTATAAGACAGAATAGTGAATGTGAAGATAAGTAGAATGGGAGTGTTTTAACCTTATATATACAGGCCTATAAATTCAGAAAATTTTCGTTATTTTTTTAGGACTGTAATGTAAACCTTTTATTTATCAATAAAAATGATATCTTAATCCATAGATACAGAGTGTATTAATATTTAAAAAAAGTGTAAAATTTTACAGTTTGCTTGAATAATGAAAACTCTCTTTATTATATTTTCCAATTATAAGTGCTTAGTTTTCTGATTGTTGTTAACTATAGTTCAATCATCTTTAATAAACTCAATGCCCTTAATACCTGAACAAAGTTTAACTTTATACAAGAATACAGAATTTGTTCATATACCTCTATGAGCAGAAATGGCATCCCGCATTTATGATACAAAGAACAAATAATTTGTTCATGTTCCTTGCAGAAAAGTGATACCACACTATTATGCCAATTACTCCACATTTGCTTTCTGCATGATATCTTGTATTAGCAGTTTTATGTTGAGATAAGAAGACCCATCTTCCTCCATTGCTTCCTTTGCCATATTACTAAACTCTTTGGCTCTTTTTCTTCTATCTTCACTTTCCTCTCCGCCATCCATCAAACTTTCTATAGCTCTTTTAACCTCTTCCCTTTTCACCAACACTCCAATCTTCTCTTCCTCTCCCCACACGACAGTAACCTCTGCCCCAACCTTTACGCCAATCTTTAGCACATCCACAACCAGCCTCTCATTCAAGAACTGGTCTGCAAAAAGTGGCCAGGTTACCATTGGCAAGCCTGCGCATATCGCTTCTATTGTTGAATTCCACCCACAATGTGTTAAGAATCCTCCTATTGCTGCATGTGCCAGTATAGATACTTGGGGTGCCCAACCTCTAATTATAAGTCCTCTCCCTTTAATCCTTTGCTTAAAACCATCTTCTACAATCCAATTATCTAATTCTTTAAATTTCTCCCCTCCTCTTATGACCCAAATGAACGGTCTATTTGATGCTTCTAAGCCTAAACCAAGCTCTATCAACTGTGAAGTCAGCAAATTACAAAGGCTACCGAAGCAAACATAGATTACAGACTCTGGCTGTTGTAAGTCAAGCCACTTAAAGCAATCAGATGCTTCAATAGAGGGCTTATTCCCTCTCTGAACCTTATCCAAGCCGTCGTTGTTGTATAGTGACACCGGACCGATACACCAAACTTTATCCCCTCTTACCTTCTTGTATTCTTGTACATATGCTGCCTCCAACTTTTCAAACGAATTAATAATAATACCATAAGTTACCATTTCAGCAACTTTCAGTTGCTCAAAAAACAAATGGAAATTTTGAAGCATAGCTGCTGGCAGCTGGTTTTTGGTCAGTTCAATATGATCAGGCAATCCAGGCACTGCAAAGTATTCGGATTCAGATTTTACACTTTCAAGCATCCCGGAACTATATACGCAATGGATGCACAACATAGAAAAGCAACAATAGCCATTAAAAGTGATTCTTGGAACACCAAGCTTACTTGCTACTTGACTTGTGTAGGGTAAGCACATATCAGAAATTATGCAACTAGGCCTTGGCTTCAGCTCTTCAAGCAATGTTTCTACTCGATCTTGTAGTCTGCTAGTCGCCAAGAAGAACTCGCTGCCCAAACCCAATTGAGGAAGCATGTCAAGATTCTCGTAATCTTTTGTCACCCCTGCTTCTTCTCCTGGAAATTGGACTTCAATGAACTGAATTTTGAGGCCAGATTCAACAGCTCGAGAAAGGGTTGCCATGAAACGTTTTGCATTAAGCGGTGTAGTGACTATTGTGACTATGATTCCATGTTTAGCTAGCAATCTAGCTACGTCTACCATAGGAATCATGTGGCCTTGGGCCATGAAAGGAAACAAGACGAAGTGAAGCTGGTAGGTTCCAGAAGCCATGGTAATGGTCTATATGCATATATGTCTGTTGCTATATGTTCAGAGGGATACAAATGCTTTGCTCAATATGTGTGGATACAAAACCTATATGTGTAGATGATGTTACCAGGGCTACGCAGGGTAGCTATTATAATTGACTTTTGTGTAGGAACAATGATACATGGCTCTGAATAAGTGTGTAAAATATATGTGTAAAATATATACACTAATTAATTATAAATAACTATGATTAGATAGTTTGCATTTAATATTCAATTCAATAAATCGATAAATTGAATTCACCTAAAAATTTCTCATCAATTACACTGTTATGGTCGTTTGTGTCAGTATTTGTATATTCTCTTTTCTTTTTTTTTTTTATAAATTTCAGATAAAATTTAATTTATTGATTAAATTCTATATTCAATATATTAAATTTTGTATTTATTTTATTAAATTTATTGTAATTATACATTAAATTTATTGCAATCAAATATAGTTTATTTTAATATTGTTACCATTAGAGTTATGTTTTGTTGCTTTAAATTCTATACGCGGTAAAAAAAAATATAAAATTTGATATAATTTATTGTAGAATTTGACTAATATCTGATCAAATTTTGTAAAAAAAAGTTCAATATATGATTACAAAAAATGAATAAAAAAATGAATAAGATAGATACGATATTTGATTTCACTGGACACATAATTTAATCAATATATTGTAACGCCTAAAATAATTCATGTTTCAATCATAAAACCAGCAAAACCTATTCTACGAAGCACCCAAGAGTGAAGTACCACACAATCCGGACATCAGATCCATGCTACAAAGTTAGAAATCCTTGAATTACCTTGTTTTGCCAAAGCGTCAGCCAAAGAATTAATTTCCCTTTCGATGTGCACAAATGAGCGATTATTGATCTGATTTTTTCGGTTGTCAATGCGAAGAAACTCAACCTGTAGATTCCACGGTCGTTCATCGTTATGCTTACCAATCCATGTCACATCATTTAGAGAATCAGAGTTGAAACCAATTTTGGAGAAATTTAGGGAGGGATTATCCACAGATAGTTGAAGTGCTTTTTTAATGGCGATTACCTCTGTTGCATTAGAGTCACGAATACCACAAGATATTGAGAAAAGACATAAAATCAAACCTAAGTGATCCTTTAGTACACTCCTTGCCCCTGCTGAACCTGGCTTTCCAAGCGAAGAACCATCAACATTCCACTTCAATTCACCCAAAGAGGGGGGTTGCCACGCGAAGGTCCAAAACCTTCAAGTAAGAACTGGTTTGTGTGGTTTGATCGCTTCGATAGCAAGCCAAAAGTTCAGATTTTGGATTACTTTATCATCACCGACAACTTTAAGTCAAGAGGCAGCCCTATGAACAATGAGATAAAAGAGTTATTCATCATTTACTGAGCTTCCATTAAACACCACCTGATTTCTCCGAAGCCAAACAGACCACAAAATGGCAAAGAAAATGATCATCCAAACATTCCTTTGATATGCATCTTTAACTAGAAACTCATATATATATATATATACATACATCTGATAAATCTACAAGGAATGTTATACACACATGCAATATACTATTATTGATATTATATAATCTCCTGAACTCATAAGTACAATGTAAAAAATATGTTGGCCCAACCTCCATGTTTTCATTTAAATTAATAAATTTGTTAGACAACACTTTCTAAGTAATTATTTTTTATGAAATATATAAAAAAGCATACAAATGTTCATTGCATCCCAAAAAAATGTAGTCCAAATTACACAATGTAATAGGACAATTTCACGTAAAGTTTGCAACACATGCTTTTGTTTTTTATGTATTGAATTATTTATTTATATTCATTTATATTATTTTTACTTATTAGATTAAAAATATTACTTATTATTTATTACAAAAAAAATATTTTTAGATCATTTTCATAAACATTGATAAAAATGAAACCTTATTGTCCAATTATCTCTTATATAACTTACATGTTTTAGATACATCTTTCAAGAAGAAAAGAATAAAATATTGAATAACATGAAAGATTTCTCCGAAACAAACCAATATTAACACAATATTTTTCTAACTATAAATCACATATTCATTCTTAGAAGTTGAATATATGAAATGCATTTAACAATCAACTAAAACATAGTGATTCATGAAATTGATTTTATTATCATGATATGAAATAGCCTTGAAAAGATTTAAATAAAGTACCCATACAAATTCTACTTTTACTTAAATACATTCCAACACATAATTTGACTTCAAATGATATGAAAATTTTTATTTGGTTATTAACTTTTTATGTTTAGTGATAAAGCCATTCACCCCAACACTTAATAATTTGTATATAAATTAGTTTTCATCACGAAACAAGAGCCAAAAGTAAGATCACAATAAATAATATCCAAAAATAAAAATTCAAGGTATACCATAAGAATAATACACCGAAACACATATACTTGACATTCAGTCAATAAACTCACAAATATTATAATCTTATTTTGATTAAAGAACTTTGTTCAAGAATTCTAATAAATACTTTAACACTTAGCAACCCACTCATAAAGTGTTCGAAATTTATTAAATATACTTGTAGAATAAGACTTAAATGATTAAAAATCTTCCACTACTAACCGAATTCACTTAATTAGCACTACGCGCCTTAATAGGCTATGTTTGCTTATCACGAACAAAAGTAAGCCGATATTTTATCCTTTATGCATGCACTATGTTGATTTATGTTTAAGGATATTTGTATTACTCAATCTAAAAAAAGTAATTTAATAATCACACATTGAGTCTGTGGCGAACAAATGATTAAATTATGGGAGGGAGACCACAATTTATAATATTAAATTTTAAATTTAATAAATAAATTGCTGATGGTTTTAACTTATTATTAAAGAAAATTGAAGCATAATATTTATCTAAATTTTAAAGAATATGTAAACAAATTAAAATATTTTACCTAAAAATAAGAAAATTTCAACCTATAGTTGAATATAGGAAGAAAAAAAGTATTATTTAATAAAACAATTTCATACTCTTTTCATCTTAAATAAGTTGAAATACAAAAATAAATTCAATGTTTAAATAATATTTTTTTAATTCTACTAATTAAAAAAAATGTAAAAGTAAATAAGAAAAATTGGTGAGCTAAGAATTCACATAATAGACGTTAAAAGAGAAAATTTTAGAAATAAATAATTTGAAAGTGGTCAAATGAATTTTTGATATGAATTAAAAATAAAAACTCTGAACTTATGTGAACAAAATTAAAAAAAAAAAAGAAATAAACTCCGAATTAATTTTACGAAAGGGTAAGGTGTACCCTACTTTACCATTTATTAAAATATTTTTTTGTCTAAATAAGGATAAATACCCTATGTTTCCTTCCTTTTCTTGAACCACGCATAATATCATATAGGTCAAGCAGTGGTTTTGTGGATTGGAGTGTTGGGTCGACCTGGGCTTTATGTGGTATTAGGTTTGGCCTATTTGTTGACTGGATAGTATCAATGTCCTCCCTCTAGTCCGAGTCTATTTATGTCTCAGTTCAGCAATGGTTTGGTGGCTGAACCAGTATGGTTAAGCTAACGGTCAAAGTGCGCACACTAGCTCGAATTGTTGATATTTAGGAGGGAATTTTAATTTCAAATTTCGAGATTTGAGAATTGAAGTGTTGGACAGTTGGTGATGCCACGTGTTGGTCGATAACTGTGCCTCGATTATCGTCTTTTGATTGATTTGATATGAACCGTTTGATGGGGCGATAATTCATCTAACTCTTTCTCTTCATCTTCAGCCTTAAGGGTAAATAGAGGGTTTCCTTTCTTTGTTCCCTCATTTTTTGATTTTCTCTCTTTTTTTGGAAAGGATTTCTTCTACCGTTGAAGATTTGAAGCTTGTCTTTGAGAAATTTCCTTTCCTTTTCGCTCGGATACTTGTTCTTGAACATTTGTTCTTGCCTCTCTTTTCTTTTTTTCTTTTTCTTCTTTTGTTTTGGTGTTTATAGATTTAAGAGACTAGCCTTCTACTTCTAAGGGATCCATGGAGGACTTAACATTTCCTAAGGCTTATAAGAGATATAGTACGAATATGGGCAAAATGGGTTCTAGCTCTACTTCAGGGGAACGAGCCCTAGAGGGGAGGAAAGAGTGTTTATAAAGGACAAAAGGATGAAAGGAGATGTTGGGCTGAGTGACCAAGCTGATGGGGCTGAGACCAGCTATGTTGAGTTAGCTGAAATGATTCAACAGCCCACACCGTTACAAATACGCAGGCAAAACCACGACTAACTGAGCTTGCAAGTGGGCTGACTGAGTTAGATCTTCTCAGGATTCGTCAAGTGTACAATATTCTGTGCTAATTTTGTTCGAGCATGTATGGACCCAATCCAAAGATTTTTTCAAAGTTGGAGCCAAACCAGTTCATGTTGTATAAGGAGGATTTGAAAGCTGGTCTGCAACTACCAATTCCTCAACCTTTGCAACAAGTGTTCGCCACTTACAACTAATAGGGGCAAGTATCTGTAAGTATACAGTGTCAGTTATGACACAAATAATTTATCAAGGTCAATCCATAAGGATAACGCTTATTACTATTTGACTGATTCTTATTAAATCGTAGGGATAATGAAAATGAAAGAGATAATGAAAGTGAAATTAAATTAATTGAAACTAAATTGATTAAATGGAAATCAAATGTTTGAAACACTAGAGCTTGGAGTTTCACCTAATGAGAATTAGCTAATGAATATTGATGTCCAACCTGATTCTTGAGTGTAATTATTTCTAAATTATCCTAATGCTTCGTCGAGTCACTATGTTGTATCTAATCAACAAATAACTAATCATCAAAAGTTATTTTTTTCATTAGACCCATTAAGACATAATTAACACACCACAAAGATTTAGATATATCTCTTTACCTAAAGATTTGTTTCTGATCTCCTATGCCTAAGTTTATATTTCACTCGTTGATTCATCACATAAACCCTAAGATGAAAATTATATGGTGATCGGTCATACAATTCACAATAAGTATAAAAAGACCAAAGCAAGAATTATAATGAAGAAAATTAGGAATTGAACATTAATATCAAAAGCAATCCTACTAGGTTACACCTCTCACTCTAATTGAGGGTTTAGTTATCCATGAACATCATAAAGCCAAACATAATATTTAATCTCATAAGAGTTAAATAAATGGAAACAAAGAAATAAAATGAATATAAATTAATCAAGACAAAGCCATAAAAAGTCTTATTGAATCTCATTATTCCTCTTTTTTATTCATTAAAAACTGCTTTCAAATATATCTTTAGTTTTTATTTATGTTTGTCTAAATCCGACCCTAAAACACCAATAAAAATGGGGCTTGGGTTGATGTCATGTCACACACGTGACGTTTGTTGACCACGTGACTGAGAAGAATATGCCCGCGCGTGATAAGCAAATGGCACCACCACTATTCTTACTATGTGCCAACACTTGTTCACAACTAGAATCCAAGTTTCTCGAGTGTGACATGCTTTTGCCAAAAAATATCATATTAAGTCCATTTTCATCATTAAAAACCTGCCAAAAATTTATCAAAACCCAAATTGGGTAGTAAAATATTAAAATTAATGCAATTAATAAAATTACTAACTAAATTAATTAAAAAATCACAAAATATCCTAAAAGGTAAACACAAATATTTGTATTAAATTACACACATCAACAACATAGTTTCATCTCAACTTAGCCTAAACGTTATTCGACTTTTGGTGGGATGTTCTTGTTAACTTATGAGAAGAAGTTGGCAGTTACAATTGGCATCTTCATGCATGTTTATTTGCTTAGTGGTCGAGCTGGAGAAAACCACTGCCATGTATCTGCTCGGCCTGGGACTAGACTCTTTACAAATTATCCTTTGTCCATAAATGGGTGGAAGCATAAATATTTTGTGGTGACCTATGCTTAAGAGGTTCCATTACTTTCTAAGTGAATGAAGAAGGTCAAATGGAACATTGATGTTGATGTGTACGTGCTGAAAGCTACAATTGTGGAGAAGATTCAGGTGGATGACTATATTAACCTAAGTAGGCTGATAAAAAGACATTATCTTATGTCTAAGCTGAATGGTACGACTCCTTATCAATTGTTTACATGTTGACTAATGATATCAATATCTTTTTGTTTTGAAAAAATGGATCTTAAAGAAATAAATGTCGAGATGGAATGCCAGAAGGTTGCACGAAAGGAGAAAAGAAAGAAGGGGGTTGTGTAAAACAAACTGTTAATTGTAAAAGGCCCTCCTTGGGGATGGCTATTGGCAGTGTGCCTCTGTAAAGAGTTGTCGAGCCAATGGTGAGCACCCTTTCTCAGTCTGAGCTAGTGGAGTAGGTGAGGGAGCCTAACCCTTTGCCTAAGAAATCATGGGTTGGAGTGGTAGAAGTTGACTCCGATAAATAGTCATTTATTATGCCTCAGGGCTTTAGCTGCTGCCCCGATCCTCAGCCTCATATGTCTAGGAAGTACAATAGTAGTCGAAACCATAAAAATGTGGTTAAGACCATGGCCCGTCTGTGTGCCTTCTTGAAGGAAGAGGAAAGGTTCAAAACATTAACCAATAAGCAACTGGTGGCCTGGATGAATATGCACTCGCTCAAGGTACAACTGTCCAATCTATTTTGTTTTAAAACTGTGTCGAATGGTTAATAGTTTATCTTACTTATTTTGTATGTGTAGGCAGTTACGGTTGGCATAGTACTGGAGCAATGCCTCAAGGTTTCTAACAAGAATGTCTTGAACTTTTTTTGAGCTAGATGGTAAGCTCATAAAGGCTCGATATGCCTTTGATGCCTTGTCAAAGGAGCATCAAGATACCTTGAAACAGGTCAAACAAGGGCGCAATTGTTGTCTTCCACTAAGAAGAAACTCTTCACCATAAAGGATGAAGTTGCTTCGCTGCTGGCCAAAGTAATTGAGTAGGAGAAGACATTCATCAAGGTCCTCGAGCTAGAGCTAGAGGTTTAGCTCTAGCAAAAGAAAGAAGAAGAGATTTAAGGGCTCACGTTGAAAGAGGTGGCATGGATCTGTCTGAACTATAATAACCTTATCAGGCATGAATTTACAAAGAGCTTCTTTAGTAAGAATTTTGACTTTCTGGCAGATATCAATATTTTTACAGCCGCAATGATGCAAACAAAAGAGGACGAGGAAAAGGGTAGGGGAGTGAAGATGTAATTGGGAAGGATGGGGATGTGCTAAAGGAGTAAAGTATAGGATTTTTTATAACCTTCGACTCGTTCTTGTAGTTTGTAAAAGTTTTCAAAGTAATGAGAATTTGTCTTTTTCTTTTTCCTTTCATTATGTCATTTTTATATTTCTTTCTTTTGGCACTTACATTAATCATTAGTTTATAATCATAAGCTTGATAAAATTGACTAAGTAATACTACCAAGCAATATGAGCGGTCTATAATAACTTGTTTAAAAAAGGGTTGCACTATTACGTATGTTGGCAGCTTGTCAACTTAGTGATCTTTTCAATTATTGGTCCACTCAAACTGAGCATGTTAGATTAAGTGAGTCAGTTATGAGTTTTCATTTTATCATTATGTACAAGGTAGATTAGTTTGGTACAAGCTTTACAAGATTTGAGTTTCCTCTTTTTATTGTGATGCCTGAGATAGATTAACTTGTACATGCTTTGTATCACATGAATTTTTTCTTCTTCATCGCTATGTAGGAGAAAATTAGTTTGGTACATACTTTGTGTGATAAAGACAAGTTTACTAAAGCATAAAGTAAGAACTTTTCATTAATCTTCAATATATGTTATGAGGTTGAGGCATAGCTCTCAAGCCATTTTATGGGAACCCCAAGTTTATTTAGGCGAAGTATTTTTTTAGAGCTTTTATATTCTATGTACATGGCACAAGTTGGACCTTCATGGTCTTTAACTGATTTGTTGCTGGTCTAATTACTTTGAGGATTATGTAAGGCCCTTTCTAGTTGGCACTGAGCTTACTCATACCAGCATCTCCTTGCACTTTGTTAGTTCCTGTAAGTACGAGGTCTCCTTGCTTAAGAGTTTGGGCTTTGACCCTTTTGTTGTGGAACCAAGCTACTTTCTCTTGGTATGCTGTTATTTGGATGGTGGCTTATTCTCTTTTACTGGCTAGGAGGTCTAAATTGATGCAGAGCTCTTCTTCATTTTGTTCAGATCGATGGTAGAGAATTATGTATGATGGGAGCCATATCTCTTGATATGATCCGAGGCCAACACCTATAGACCTTATAGACAAGTGTACCTATCAAGTATAATATAGTGTAGGAGTATTGAGTGTCGATCCCTCAAGAACTAAAAGTACTAATATTAACTATTTCTCTATTATTTAACCGATAAATTTAAGTGAATTAGTTAACTAATTAAAAACTAAAATAAATTTATTCGACAAACTAAAATAATGAAAATATGAACTAGTGGAAAAAATGTGACCAATATGACAAACAACACTTAAGTATTGAATCCCCCCTAAGACTTATTAAGAAATTAATTTTCCAACAATATAATCTAATTTAATATTTATGGAATAGTGAAAATTTCTCTAGTATGTTAAAATCCTTCTCAAGATAATAAATATCTAATTCTAGGTTGATTAATTGGAATCTTTTCCTAATTAAAACTCCTAAAATTGTATTATAGTTTCCTTGAATTTCACTATTAGGTTTAACCCAAATTCGGAGGATTTATGTTATTCTATCTCTAGAGTTGCATGCAACTCCTCTAATTCTATTCAATAATTTGATTTCTTAATCTAAGTTTAAAGAATTGTAATACAAGAATCAATATTTTGGACATATCAACTAAAGAAGATAAAGAACAAACACAATTGACTTCTATAAAATAATAAAAAGATTGTATTATCTAAAGAAAACCACAATTCAAAACTCATCTTAGGGTTCATTATACCTAAGTGCCTAGTTAATTTAGTTTATAATGGAATTACTAGTCAACATCAAAATAAAAAGAAAATAAAATAGAAAACTTTTCATGATAAAATCCTTGTAGTCTTTAATTTTCTTTAAACTTGATGGATGACCAATAATTCTCCCATTTTGGACAACTTCTTCTCCAAAAAAAAAAGAAAATAAATAAAACAAAGTCCATTCCTCTTGGAATTCTCCTTCTCCTATTTATACTCCCCTTAGTCTCCCTCAAAATAGAAAAAATATCCTCGTTCACTAATTAGGAAAAAAATAATAATAAACCATCCTTTTGAATAGGACCTAGTGAAACTTTCCCAAATATGTTGCATGAATCTTTCCCAACTGAATTAGGATAAGACTCAAATTATGTTAGAAAAATATCAAAATTGGTTCCTAAATTTTCAAATTTTTATTTGGTCCTTGAATTTTTAAAACTGCATAATTTCACCTAAAAAACTCTCATAATTCATCAATCAGCTCCAATTTCTAAGATTTCCTATAAAATCACAAACTACAAGCCAAAAATGAGACATCATCTAGTATTTTTTTTTTTAAATTAGACTCAATTAATAATAAAACTAGCCCTAAAAATACTAAAAATAAAGAACTATCATCTCTACTGGTACCACTACTTTGGTGCCATATGCTAGAGAGAATGATGTTTGGCCTATTGCAGTTTTAGGGCAGTTTGAAAAGCCCAGAGGATGTGCTTGAGTTATTTTGCCCAAGTACCTCCTGCATCATCTAATCTACTCTTAAGCCCCTACAAAATAGTTTTGTTAATCATTTTTGTCATGTCATTGGTTTACGGGTGGGCTATTGAGGTGAATCGAAGATCAATGGCTAGCTTGGCATAGTAGGATTTGAACTTATAGCTATCAAAGTGCTTTTCAGTGTTTATGATGAGGGTTCGAGGTATGTCGAACTGTAGATTATGCTTTTTTTAGGAAGTCGAAAATCCTTATTGATGTGATAGTGGCTAGGACCCCCGCCTTAAGCCACTAGGTGAAGTGGTCAATGGCTACTGTCACAAACTTCTTCTAACTTGCTGCTTAGGAGAACAGGCCAAGGATGTTTATTCCCTATTGAGAGAAAGGCCAATTAGAGCCAATAGGCTACTGATCTGCCACAGATTGCTAAGGGATGGCGTTATGCCTTTAACAAGCATCACACTTTTGCACGAACTGTTTAGCGTCCTTAATCAGAACTGCTTTCGAGCTATGGTTGTAGCTGCTTCATGGGTTCCACAGATGCCTTAATGGATTTCCATCAATATATTATCTCTATCTTCCAAGGGGACATATATCAGCCAAAGTTAATTATAAGATCTTTTGTAGAGGATGTCATCTTCTTCAGAAAATTTTATAGCTTTCCGGACGATGGCTAAGGCTTCTTTAGGTTATCTTGGCCACTGTCCTTATTTTAAGTATTTAACTAACAAGGTTATCCAATTAATAGCTATGCGCATCATTTGGAGGATGTTCAACTGTGTTCTTTCTTCTACCACCGCCCCTTCACATAAAGTGGCCTGGGAAGAGGTTGTCATCTTGGCTAAGGCATCTGCTTCTTCATTATCATCATGCAGGATTTTCTTCATCCTCCATTTTCCCCTTTTATTTTCCATATTTGTCAAGAGCTATTTGGTGTGCTCGACATTTCTAGCCATGGAAGCATCTCTGATGGTGTATTAGCTAAGGATTTATTGAATTACCAGTCTGAAGTCATTGCAAAAAGTGATCTTTTAGCTTATACTTCCTTTGGTAGTTGCATTCTTGTGATCAAGACTTCATATTTTGCATCATTCTTTATTTCTCAGAACTTTAGCTTTACAACATACTTAACGATGATTCTTTATGGGTCGTGTAAGACTATTCCTGCTTCCTCCTCCCCATGCCTGAGGCTTCGGTAACATGCAACTTTCATTCATTTTTCTCATCAATTTTTCCCAGTGTCTGCTCTACCTTCATCAGTTCTGCTATAAATCCACTAGGGCTTAAGCCTTTAGTGTTTGCCTTGACTCAAACCTAATGTTGAATTTCATAATCGACTACCAACTCAACCACTTTTCCTAAGGTTTCTACCTTATGCAGGACATTTCACAAGGGTTGATTTATTCAGACCACTACAATGTGGGCTTAAAAGTAATGCCTTAACTTTATTGTCGAACTAACTAGTGCATATGCTAGACTTTCTAGTGGTGAGTAATTTAGCTCAGTGCCCTTTAGAGACTCTACTGACATAGTACATTGGTTTTATTCACCCTTTTCTTCTCTGATCAGTACTAAGGCTACAATTTCTTTTATTGTAGCCATGTACATGAATAATGGTTCGTCTTGCTAAGAGCGGCTGAGGAACAGAGGCGAACTGAGAAAGGTTTTCAAATCTTCAAAAGCCTTTTGGCATTCTTCATCCCATTTGAATTTTTTCAAGTCTCTTAGCTTCTTGTAGAATGGTAGGTAGTGTCAAGCTAACGAGGATATGAACCTCCCTAAACCTGTGATTCTCTTATTGAGTTTATATATTTTACTAATGGTCTGAGGTGATTGCATATCGATATTGCTCTAATTTTCTCTAGTTGGCCTCTATTCCTTTCTGAGAGATCATAAACCTTAGAAACCTCCTTGCTCAGACTTCAAAGGCACATTTTTTGGGTTAAGCTTTATGTTATACTGATTAAATATCTTGAAGGCTTCTCTCATGTTATTTTGCATGGTCTTTAACTCGACGGCTCTTTATGATCATATCATCCACATACACTTTCACCATCTTGCCAATTTTCTTTTTGAACATGTGATCTACTAACCTCGATAAACGACTCTTATATTTTTTAGGTCAAAAGGCATAACCAAGTAATAATAGATGCCTTCATGTGTGATGAAATTGGTTATTTCCTCATCCATGACAAACATCCAGATCTGGTGATACCTTGCTGAAGTGTCAATAAAACTATACAACCTATATAGTGCAATGGAATCCACCAATTGATCAATATTAGGCAAGGGGTATCTGTCTTTTGGATAAGCTTTTATTGAGATCGGTGAAGTCCACACACATTCTCTATTTCCCATTAAGTTTTTTGACTAGCACCACATTGGGTAGCCAATCTGGATATTGAACCTCTTTAATGAACCCATCATGCAATAACTTGCATACTTCCTTGATAATGGCTTTTTGGTGCTTAGGTGCGCAATTCCTTCTTCTCTGTTTAATGGGTTTGGCTGAGCTATTTATGTTAAAATTATGCATGAGTGACCAAAGGGTCAATCCTATGATATCTGAAGGGATTCAAGTAAAGGTTTTTAAAGTTTCCTCTAATGCCTAACTAATGTCCCTTTCAATAGGCTCAAATAGTTTTATCTCGATGCGTAAGGTTCGATTTTGCATGACTAGTAAAGACTTCAATTCAACTATCGGCTCAGCATTTTAAAGGCACCCTTTGGGATGAAGTCTAACGATTTAAAAGACATTGCATGGTTCAATTCTTTAAGGATAGTCATGTAACTTTCCCTAGCTAGTTTATGATCTCTTTTAACAATTACTACCCCTCGTTCGATGGGGTCTTCATAGGTAGGTACCAAATGCAGGTGCAAGTCACTGTATCATAGAGGATAGGTCGACTTATTATGGCATTGCATGTGAAGGAGATGTCTACCATTATCCATAGTTCTCTGAATTTTATGGTAATTTATGCGTCTCCTAGCTTCATGTTCAACTCGATGGAACCCATCACTTCAACCTTAGTTTTTGTCAAACCTATCAAAGAGGTTCAGAATAGGCACAACATTTTGAAGTTGAGATTGAGCTCCTTGAAGGTCTTCGAAGTCATCATATTTACTGAACTACCGCCATCTACTAGAATGCGCTTGACCAAATAGTTTTCAATCTGGCCCTGAACCACTAGGGCATTTATATGTGGGGTTTTCAACTTTTTGTCATCATCCAATGTATAGAATATAGTAGGGAAGAACATTGGCTCAATTGTGTTTTCTTTGTTATTTACTGAGTACATTTCTTGGACTTGTCTATACGTGGCAATAGAACTGTCACCTTTCATGGTTCCTTCGGTTATGACGTAAATAACCCTTGCATACTGCCAAACATGAGGTTTCTTGTCTTTGTGGATATCTTTTCAGGGTTCATGTCTTTTGTTTTCCAGGGTTGCTAGTTTTCTGAATTGGTTGAGCTTACCCTATTGGACCAACCTTTTGATCTCATTCTTTAAGTCTTTGGATTCTTTCATGTCATGCCCATTATCTCTATGGAAGCTGCAGTATTTGTCTTTATTTTTCATGACTGAGCTTTTTAGCGATAAGGGTAATGGATTCTTTCACCTAATCACTTAATCCAATGAAGGCCTTTTCCTTTGCAGTTGTGAGGGGTGTGTAATACTGAGTTGAGCTGCCTCTGAAATCACTGGGGCCCAAGCGTGGTCCCCCTTGTCTGGCTTGACTTTTCTTTCCCTTTACATCAATTCAACCCCTCTTACTTCTTTCCATCAACTCATAAAAGTTCTACGGTGGGTCAACACTGAGGGAGTCAAGGAGCCCTCGATTCCTGTAATTCTGGATCATGGCATTTATTGCTATCTCGTGATTGAGGTTGTTCATTTGCATGGCTACCTTATTGAACTTGGTCAAATAGTCTCGTAAAGATTCTCCTTCTTCTCTTACCATTTCATGCAAGTCTGAGGATTTTTTCATGTGAGGAATAGTTGATACGAATCTGAGCAAAACACCAAGTTATTTGAGCAAAACTATGAATGGAGCCGTAGGATAAATCTTAATACCACTCCTGAGCGACACCTTCTAAAGTGGTAGGGAAAATTTTGCATAATAAGGCGTTTGAGCAATTGCAGAGTTCCATCCTAGAGCAAAATTTGTATAGGTGACTTATGGGGTTAATCATGCCATCATAATTGTCGATCGATGATAATTTGAACTTGTAGGGCACAGATTCGGCTCTTACTTCTGCGACTAAGGGTCGTGGTCATATGTGTGATAGTCAAGGGTGAAATGCTCTTTGTCTTAGGCCCGTCTGACGACTTCTACAACCTTTTTTTAAAAGATATCCTCATCCCAGCAAGTACTCATTATCCATGTGGCCTGACTTTCGACTGGTTTATATGAGGACTCTTATATGTCCTTGCATGCTTTCTATCGCCTGTTCTTATAGTTGCCCAATAAAATGTTTTTTGCAAGCTCAAGTGGGGTAGGTTGAGGTAAGGTCTATCTTGGCTCAATGGCTATGGCTGTTAGGGGAAATTGAGGTTCATTTTACAATAGGACTTGCTCGAGGCATTTTAGTGTTGTTGTGAAGTCTGCATAAGTAGCCATGAGTCTGCCTGTGGCTTAAGGGTCATAGGCTAGTGTTTTTGTGGGCCTGGTGCTTAATATTTTGTCACTGCAGGAGAAGCAAAGTAGGGAGTTCTCGAGTGGGAGTGCTTTCTAAGATACAGTGTTGGTGTCTGGTTTAGGGGGTTTTGGGGTCATTAGGAGAAGTCATGACTAAAGCTTGAAAGGTACACTACACTAAGCCCATGCTCACCACACCAATGATATCCGAGCTACTAGTCAAGATGCTCAGTTCGGCTTGGTCTCCGTGATCAAGTGAGTTGGTTCGATTGTGATAGTTTGCAAAACGAACAAAGTCCAAAGGAGCCTGGTCCTTGACTAAATGTCCACTCCGATGATTAGATCAATTAAGTCCAGTTGAGAGTATAAAAAATACAGAGATTCCAGAGAGCCTCACAGATACTTGGGGTCCTTTACATAGGGATGAATTTGCTACTGTTGAAAGAGTTGGTAGTTACTGTTTGGCTAGATTTGTATGGGTTTCTAGGAAGTCGAGCGTTCTCTTGCAGCTGAGTTGCATTAGCCAGTTGGTCTGTTGCTAATGGATCGAACTAATTATGTGGATTGAAGTGCTAGGCGAGTTGGGCCTTATGTAGTATTAGGCCTGACCCATTTGCTATAGTGAAAGTCATTTTCTTCCAAGATCTCATCAAATCAACCTGGTTAGGAGAAGATGAGTGAAAACAGGGCACCACGATAGGAAACTATCATCAATGAAGCGAGCAAGGATGTTTTTGTTTCTCATTTCATAAATATCGCCCTTACCCCTAATAAGCTTTGGGTTACTACCAAACTCTAGTCACATAGGCTTTTTAGTAGAGGAGCGTTCATGGACACCAAGATGAAAGCTTGCTCATTGAAATATCGGATGAAAGCCAATGAGTGGGATATAAATTTGTTTCTCTTTCAATTTAATCATTGAAGAGATAAAGATTAGGCTCCGAAAAACATATTTTGGCATTTCGATAAACATTTCCTAATTGTTAAGGATGTGCAAGGCGATAAGTAACATCATTTATCTTTTTTTTTTTTCCACATTGATGATTGGGTTGTTGCTTATGATGTTCCTTTAAGCCTATTGCGCCAACATATGGTAGAAGCTCCAGGCAACAAGTTAGGGAAATACGTTTATGTGGAGGGTAACAATATAAACCATGGCTATTTTCTGGGGTTTAAAGCTTTAATTGATCTTAGAAATTCCATTACAAAAGGGATAAGAGTAAAGTGGGAATTTTCTATGACTTGAAAATTCCATTGATTTGATTAAAAAAAGTAAACAGAATCCGATCTAAATCCAGATAAATCGAAAATAATTCAAAAATTTTTGGATCAGATTGGACATGAATTAATTGGATAGGTTAGATTAAGACTGAACCAAATGGATCAACTTGTGATCCGATTTAATTGACACAATGACAATATGAAGAAAAAAGATAAATTTTATTGTTAAATACATATAAGATAGAATAATTAAAGTAAGATTTATAAGGACTATATTATTTAAGTAAATTCAAATTCAAATTCAACTTCAAATTGAATTTGAATTTTTACTCAAAATATAGTGATATTTTTGTATATTTTTAATAAATTTATTTTTAATTTAATGTATTTTTGCATGTGCCTAAATTACAATTTTTTTATTACAAGTTATTTTGTAAGAATAAAAGTTATTTAGTATGATAAATAGTTTTATCATAATTTCTTAAATAATTTAATATAGTGATAAAAAATAGTATTGTGACAATATTATTTTTTCTCAAATATAATTTGATGGGCACTATAAATTTGACACCAAATATTATGATAAAATATTTTGAAAAAAAGGTTGTGCCATAATTTATCTTGTATACTTATGATAATAATTTTTTACATAATAAATTATTATAAGTTTACTTATAATAATTGTGACATATTTAATTTTTGTCATGATAAAATCATATATTAAGACAAAATAAAATTTGTCACATAAATTTGTATCACAATATATAAAATATCTTGTAGTAAGTGGTTTATTATTATATATTGCACATTGTATGCTTTTTTGTGAATTAGTTTAAGTTATAAAATATATGATTCGAATGTAATTTTATACGTATCTAATTCAATTGCTCATTTTTATTATATAGTCATTTGCTTAAATAATAAATTATATTTAATTTATTAAGTATTTAAATGAAATAAAACTTTTAATCAAGTTTTGTTTATATAAAATCTGTTTGATTAAATAATATATTATTTATCTTAATAAATTATTAACAAATATTATATAAATAATAAAAAATCCAAATAATCATTTAAAAATGTTTTTTTAAAAAAATAATAAATTATTCTATTTGACCTGATTCAAAATAATATTTTTAAATATAAATTCAAAGTCTGATTCGAATTTCTTTTGATATACAAACTTGATAAATAATTGAATTTGTCTAAAACTGAACGATTTGAATCCAACCTAATTTAAAAACACTTCTATCTAAAAACAATTAAGTCGAAATGACTCAACTGACCCATTTGCGACGTCTACACAAGGATGAAAGCTTAGAATTTACAGGAATTGTGGGTGCCGCTCAAGTATGCAGGCTTGGTCTTATTTTATTCCTTTTGTGGTCAACTTAGACGATATCCTAAGGCCTTGTTATGCCATTGATGAGTTGCAAAGGTCGCATGCAGTTATGATGAGTTGCAAAGGCTCTATTGTTTCTTTCTTTTCTCTTTTTCTCCTTTCTTTTTATTTTTATATTTGTAAAAATTTTTAAAAAATAATATATGAATATTTTATAAAATAAAATATTTTATTAAATTATATACAACTAAATATAAATTTTATTTCTTTAAAATAAATTTTATTTTTATTTTATAGTATGTCAAACATAAAAATAAATTTATAAATAAATTTTATAAAAAATTTATTTATAAATAAAATGAATTTTAAATTACAATTGAATCAAGCACAATTACTATCTTCAATTTCTATGTGATGTATATACAACTCGTGCACACCTTTTTATTTTGTTTCGCTGATTACGAGCAATAAAACAATTGCCCTTCGACAATTATTGAATCGATATATGACCGCGTCATTCATCATAAAGGGACCCGGCTGCAAATAGTCCAACAGACAAAGTGGCTAGCTTTTCTCACTTAATACCAATATTTTGAAAATTGGATAGGAATAAATCGGAAAAATTAAGGATTAAATCAATGATTAATTTAATTTAATATGAGTCAATTTTTAATATTATTTTTATATATTTAATTATTATAAATATATTTCTATATTTTTAACCTTTTTGAATACTTTAATACTGTCTTAATAATATTTGAAATTTTATTTATTATTAAATTAATTAAACTAAATCAATTAGATGAATTAAACTGATCAAATTGAGAATCGATTAGCAAATCAATTCGTTGACCGGTCCAATTATTAAAACGCTACTTAATACCTAGGTTCAACTCAAAACTACATGCATAATGGAAGTTAAAGTTTGGACGTGTCCTTATATATTCTGTTTTCTTTTTTCATTTTGGCAGATGCCATACGTAAGTAAATATTTAAGTTTTGCAGGTGATAATGGAAGTTGTCCTTACATATTCTGTTTTCTTCTTCCTTTTTGGCAGATGCCATACGTAAATACTTAAGCTAGCTGTTTCTTATTTCAACCTTATGACAATAGGGTTGAAGATATTTTGATGGTTATACATTACAGTGAAAGGCCTTAATATACCCTTCTTGAAGCGACCACATACAAGCTTTCAAATTAGACTTTTCCTATAATCCAAATTAATAAGACAAACTCTAATAAACTCTTTACAGTGATATAACCAGTGGCGGAACTATAAATTATTTTGAGGAGGCTCATTTACTTAAAGTTACAAGTGATTGGTGGGGATGAGATGAGAGGAGAAGGAGACTCTAAGATCCAAAATTGAATTTTAGAAATTTTAATAACTAGAGTTGTTTTAAAAATATTTTTTCTCTATTTTATATATATAATTATGAATTTAATGATCTAGTGATGATTAAATATAAATATATTTTAATGTATTTAAGGAGATTATATATATATATATATATATATATATATATATATATATATATATATATATATATATATAAGTGTCTTTTAAAGAGAAATGATTTAATGTTAAAGATATTATTATATATTATTATTTTAATTAAAATTATTTTAATCACGAGAAGTTTTAGTTATAAATGATTTATTATTTGATTTAAGTAAAATTTAATGTTAATTATTTAAATGAGATATTATATTTATATTTAAGAGAATTTAATTTAAGTTAATTTATATATTTTATGGAAGTAAATTTAATTATGAATAAAGAAATTTAACTTTACATGGTATAGATTTTAATTAAGAGAATTTTAATTATTGTATTACTATTATTGACATTATTATTTTTTAAAAAAAAAGAAATGAAAGCAAATGAAAAAGAAAAGAAATAAAAATAAAAAAATGAAAGCAAAAGCCAAAAACAAAGAAAATTAAATTAAATTAAAAAAAAAAGGTCGATGTAAGGAGCTGGGTGGGTGGGCAAAAGGAACTTTTTGGTTTTGTTTCATTATAATCAACGACGCATTTTGTCATGTTTTTTAGAAAACCAAAAAATATATATATATATTGTTAAGGTTTGAGGGGCTTCTTCTTCCTTCGGCCCCCTCCCCCTTTAAACTCCATGGTAGCAGGGGCAGAAAAGCCCTTATCACTTCTTCACCGTTGAATCTTTACCGGTCAAGGGACTTCAATCCATGTCAGTCCCCTTGGTTCCACCACTAAATGTAATACTATCCCTTCAACTCTCCTAAAGTGAAAGTATCAACAAATTTCGGGGAAAGAATCCAAGATCTTTAACTGGATAAAGTTAGAAATTACAGTGGCAATTTTGACTCAATCTGAAAATTCAATCAGAATCTCTAAAAAAAAAAAAAGAAATCTGAATTTTGATGAATCTCAAAATGATTCAAAAATTTTGAGATCGGGTTAAATTCAAGTCAACTCGACAAGTCGGATCAAGATTATTACTTAATTCTATTAATTCATGACCTGATTCAGGTGACTCAATAATAATATAAAAAAGATAAATTTTATTATTTTATAAGATAGAATAATTAAAGTGGAAAAAAAATTTTATTTTTTTAAATGATTAGATTTTTCTATTAAATTCAAATTCAAACTTAACTTTGATTTAATTTAATTTAATTTATTTTTATTTTTATTTCATATATATATATATATATATATATATATATATATATAATTTATAATTATCAATTAATTTTATTTTTGATTACGATGATATGCTTAATATTATTTATTTGATTGATTATCGTGAATTACTTTATTTAAATTCAATAAATTTTCTCTTAAAATTATGTCACATAAGATTGAAGTTATAAACAAATAAATAATATTGTGTTTGTTACAATTATCGCGTACATTATTATAAATTTTAAGAAATTTATTTTATTATTTTATTTAATTGACAATAACTTTTTTATAAAATAATAATTATTCATTTAATTAATAAAAATAAATATTAAATTTATTTAAAATTTATTATTACGGAGTTTACAACTAGTGAAAGATTGTACTGCCAACTAGGCCTTCGTTTAAGTTCTTCAAGCAATCTTTCTACCGGCTCTTGTAGTAAGTTGGCTGCAGAGAAGAAGTCTAGCCCAGGATTGACCCTTGTGAGTGGAGCATATCAATATTCTCACTTTCTTTTGGCAATCCTATTATTTCAGATAGAAATTGGAGTTCAAAAACCTGAATGTGAAGTCCGATTCAATGGCACGAGTAAGAATTGATTTGAAACTCTTCTAATTGAGTATGGTGGTAACTATTGTGACGATCATGCCATGATGAGCTAACAATCTGGTTCTGTCAACTATAGTGATCGTGTGGCCTTGAGCCTGGGGTTGGTGGAATTTGGAAGCCATGGAAATCAAGAATAGATATGTTTATAAGTGTAGTGAAGTTCTTCTACTAGTATTATATGTGTAATAAACAAATATATGGTTAGACGATTTATCCAAGATTTATGCGGCTCACAACCCAAAAATATGAGGATGATGTTTATTTGTACTAATCTATTTCGATTGATAAAAAAGATTTGTGTATTGTTAACTTCTACTATTGTGATTGCTTAGGGAAAAACGTTTCCTAATAAGACAAGTGTGTGATGCCAGCCAGTCAGCATTATAAGACCGAATAATGAATGTGAAGACAAGAAGTAGAAGGGGACTTGATTGTGTCGTCGTATGGTAAGGAGTGAGAGTGTCTAAACCACATACACGGCCCTGTAAGGTCAGAAATCTTTTGTTATTTATTTATTTTTTTAAAAAAAAATAACCTGAATCTTTCATTTATGAATAAAAATTATGTTTTAATTCATAAATACATAATATACTGATAATTAAAAAAAAGTACAAAAAATTTATAATTTGGTTGAATAATGGAAACTCTCTACCGTAATTCCAATTAAATTGATATCACAATATAATCTGCATTTTAATAAGAAATCCTAATTTTATTGGTCAGTATTTAATGTCTTTCATTGAGCTCAATAATCTTAATATCTGAAAATAGGAACTATGTACAGTAACCAAGAATTTGTTGAAACTCCTCTGTGAGCAAAATGAAATCCTGCATTTATGATGATACAAGTAACGAAGAATTTGTTCATATTCTTTGCAGAATGAGTAATCTAAAATGTGATACACATTATCATGCCAATTACTCCCCATTTGCTTTCTGCATGATATCTTGTATTAGTAGTTTCATGTTGAGATAAGAAGACCCATCTTCCTCCATTGCTTCCTTTGCCATATTACTGAACTCTTTGGCTCTTTTTCTTCTGTCTTCACTTTCCTCTCCTCCATCCATCAAACTTTCTATAGCTCTTTTAACCTCCTCCCTTTTCACCAACACTCCAATCTTCTCTTCGTCTCCCCACTCGACAGTAACCTCTGCCCCAACCTTTACACCAATCTTTAGCACATCCACAACCAGCCTCTCATTCAAGAACTGGTCTGCAAAAAGTGGCCATGTTACCATTGGCATGCCTGCGCATATCCCTTCTATTGTTGAATTCCATCCACAATGTGTTAAGAATCCTCCTATTGCTGCATGTGCCATTATAGATAGTTGGGGTGCCCAACCTCTAATTATAAGTCCTCTTCCCTTAATCCTTTCCTCAAAACCATCTTCCTCAATCCACTTATCTAATTCTTTCGACTTATCCCCTCCCCTTATGACCCACATGAACGGTCTATTTGATGCTTCTAAGCCTAAACCAAGCTCTATCAACTGTGAAGTTAGTAAATTACAAAGGCTACCGAAGCAAGCATAGATTACAGAATCTGGCTTTTGTGAGTCAAGCCACTTAAAGCATTCAGATGCTTCAATTGAGGACATATTCCCTCTCTGAACCCTATCCAAGCTGTCTTTGTTGCATAGTGAAACCGGACCGATACACCAAACTTTATCCCCTTTTACCTTCTTGTATTCTTGTACATATGCTGCCTCCAACTTTTCAAAGGAATTAATAATAATACCATAAGTTACGGTTTCAGCAACTTTTATTTGCTCCCCAAACAATTGCAAATTTTGAAGCATAGCTGCTGGTAGCTGGTCTTTGGTCAGTTCAATATGATCAGGCAATCCAGGCACTGCAAAGTATTCGGATTCAGATTTTACACTTTCAAGCATCCCGGAACTATATATGCGGTGGAGGCACAACATAGAAAAGCAACAACAGCCATTGAATCCGATTCTTGGAACACCAAGCTTGCTAGCTACTTGACTTGTATAGGGTAAGCACATATCAGAAATTATGCAACTAGGCCTTGGCTTCAGCTTTTCAAGCAATCTTTCTACTGGCTCTTGTAGCCCGCTAGTGGCGCAGAAGAACTCCCGGCCCAAACCCAATTGAGGAAGCATGTCAAGATTCTCGCAATCTTTTGGTACCCCTGCTTCTTCTCCTGGAAATTGGACTTCGATGAACTGAATTTTGAGACCAGATTCAACAGCACGAGAAAGGGTTTCCGTGAAACGCTTTGCATTAAGTGGTGTAGTGACTATTGTGACTATGATGCCATGTTGAGCTAACAATCTACCAACGTCTATCATAGGAATCATGTGCCCTTGGGCCATGAAAGGAAACAAGACAAAGTGAAGCACGTAAGTTTTAGATGCCATGGTCATGATCTATATGCGTATATGTTTGTTGCTATATATTGAGAAGGGTGCAAATGCTTTCCTGGTATGTGGATACGAAACCAATAATATGTGTGGAAGATGACTCCAATTGCTACGTAGTAAATGACGTAATCTTTCATTTGGCAGATCCTATGCCTAATTAATTAGGTTGGATATTCTCTCTCAAAAAAAAAAAAACAAAAAAAAAAAACAAAAACAAAGAAGGTAGGGTAACTATTATAATTGGCTTTTGCATCGCCAAAATGATACAGGGGCTCCGATAGATGGTAACAACCGGCGCCAGCTACACTATTATTGTCGTTTGTGGATGTTTTCTACGAGTCATAGGAATAAACTAACATGTGGATTTGTAAAAACTTGATATTAAAAAAATGAAAAATTTTTTTAAGAGAATAAAACAAAAATAATGATGAATTATGTAGAAAAAGATGCAATAAGAGCTAATCATATCCATTTGTTAAGATAAGGATAGATAATATCAAATAGCCCAACAAATTATCATATAAAAATAAAATAATACGTGGATATGTAAAAATTGATATTAAAAAAATGAAAAATATAACTAAATATCTATTGAGAATAAAATAAAAATAATGATGAATTATGTGGAAAAACATGTGATAAAAGCTAATCACATCCATTTGTTAAGATAAGGATAGATAATATCAAATAGCCCAACAAATTATCACATATCTATTGGGCAGAACATTAATAAAATATAAAATACTACACAATAAATAATGATCAAATAAAAATGACACCGTTAATTTAATGTGGTTCACCATTTAATTAGGGTTATGTCCATGAGACAAATTTCAAATAATTTTCTTTTACTAATAAAATTAATAGGCACAGAGAGAATTGTCTATAGATAAACATTAAAGGAATACAAATGCAAACTTAACAAAATAATGACACTCATGGTGTTTTTCAAATCCCAAAAATATTATTCTCACTATTTTATCATTCACACTTTGAGAAAACTTTTCCTAAGTAAACAATACAACTCTCTCATAAATTTTCACTCACTCACTCATCAAAACAAAATGTTTTGGTTCACTCAAGACTAACTCTCACCCCTTTAATGATCTCACCTTTGGATGATGCTTTCATCTTGGTCCATTGCCTATTTATAGGCAATATAACTCGGCTTAGTCGGTCATTATTTATTGTTGCCTTCAATTTGCTTAGTTATAAAGCAATTTGCTTCATGGCTAAACTTTGTTCTGATCCATTTTCATCTATATGAATCTTCTCAAGTTGTAATAGCTTCTTCTCCAATACATCCCTAATCCAATGATACCTCACATCAATATGCTTTGATCTTGAATGAAAAAAGGAATTCTTACCAAGGTGAATGGCACTTGGACTATCACAAAATAGCTTATATCTATCCTGTTGAAAACCAAGTTCATTTAAGAACTTCTTCATCCATAACAACTCTTTACATGCTTTAGTTATTTCAATAAACTCTGATTTAATGGTATACAAGACAACGCTTTTTTGTAATTTTGATTGCCATGACAGCTCCCCCTGCAAAGATAATCAGGTAACTTAAAGTAGACTTCTCAAGTCCATATCACTAGCCATATTTGTATCTGTGTAACCGACTAACACTGGTTTGGTTTTGTCAAAACATAAGCACATTTTGGAAGTACCCCCGAAGATACTTCAAAACCCACTTTACTGCAATCCAATGTTCCTTTCCAAGATTTGATAGAAATCTACTTACTATTCCAATTGTGTGGGCAACGTATACACACTATGACATATATTAAGCCACCAATTGTTGAAGCATATGAAACTTTATCCATCTCTTCCTTCTCTCTATTTATGGAAGGGCATTGCGAAGAATTTAGCTTAAAGTGGTTAACAAAAGGACGACTAACCGTTTTAGCTTTATCCATGTTACACATTTGAAGTACTTTCTCAATGTACTTCTCCTGAGACAACCACAGCTTCTTGGCTCTTTTATCCTTGATAATCTTCATGTCAAGAATTTGCTTTGTTGGTCCTAAGTCTTTCATGGCAAAAGACTTACTCAACTGTTTTTTCAAGCTATTAATCAACATCTCATCCACATGGAGAAAAAAAACAATGAAATCATCATCAAAGAACTTTTGTATGAAAACATAATGATTTGAAGAAGTCTTTTTATAGCCTTGCTCCCCCATAATAGACTCAAACTTCTTATACCATTGTCTCGGTGCCAGTTTCAATCCATATAAACTTTTCTTTAATTTGCAAATATGACTTTTTTCCCTTTACTTTGAAACCCTTTAGTTGTCATGTATATCTCCTTTTCCAAATCACAATGAAGGAAGGTAGTCTTGATATCCATTTGTTCAATCTCTAGATTAAGACGTGTTACTAGCCCCAACACTATATGAATGGATTTCATTTTCACAACTGGTAAGAAAATCTCAACAAAATCGATACCTTTTCTTTGGTTGAAACCTTTAACAACCAATCTATCTTTTCATGGCTGAAGAATGTGTTCTTCATGCTTGATCCTAAACACCCATTTGTTATTCAAAGCTTTCTTGCCTTCAGGCAACTTCACCAACTCAAATGTCTTATTCTCATATAAGGACTTCATCTCATCTTGCATGGCTTTAATGCATTTTTGCTTGAATTCATCATCTATGGCTTTTTCAAAACTTTCAAGGTTTTCCCCATCAATGTGTAGCACATACTCATTGGTTGGATACCTTGCAGAAGGTTGTTTTGTTCTATCAGATCTCCTCAATGGTATTGGAGAAGCCTCATTCGCTAGTGGTTAATCATGAACACCATCATCATCATCTTTAGATGGAATCTCTATGGGAGCATCTGCATCACCTACTTCAAACTGATCATCATCATCATTATCTCCAACTTCCTTTGGCACAATTGTTGGAGGAACTAACTTCAAGTCTGTTGAATTATCATCAAAACTAAAGATATTCTTCTTAGCTCTAGTAATATCCTCAATTGTCTTGTCTTTCATAAATACAACATCACAACTTCTAACAAGTTTCTTTTGGATAAGATCATAAAACTTATAACCAAATTAATCTTGACCATAGCCAACAAGCACACATTATTGTGTCTTGACATCAAGCGTGAAACTTTCATCTTTAGGAATATGCATAAAAGCTTTGCAGCCAAAGACTCGCAGATGATCATAGGAAATATCATTTCCTGACCATACCCTTTTTGGAATATCAGATTATAGGGGGACACATAGTGAAAGATTCAACACATATACTACTACAAGTAACGCTTCACCCTAAAATGTTTTAGGCAACTTTAAATGTGAGAATAGAGCTCTGACTTTCTCCATCAAAGTTTTATTCATCCTCTCAGCTAAACCATTTAACTGCAGAGTCTTTGGAGGCATTGTTTGATGTTGAATACCATGCTTTTTACAGTAAGCATCAAATGGTCCAGAATCCTCTCCACCATTGTCTGACCAGACGCACTTCAGCTTATTATATGTTTGTCTTTCCACCAAGGCATGAAATTCCTTGAAGACATTCAACACTGATCTTTGGACTTCAAGGTGTATGCTCACGTATTTCAAGAATAATCATTAATGAAAGTCATAAAGTATTGAGAAACCACTAAGTGACTTTGGCATTGGCCCACATAAATATGAATGGATTAGATTCAACATGTTCTTTATTCTAGAAGGAGAATTCTTGAAACCAACTCTATTTTGCCTTCTTATAAGACAACAAGCACATTTCTTTAATTGCACTTGACTTGTTCCAGATAGCACATTCTTCTTGGCCAACACAATCATCCTTTTCTCACCTATATGACCAAGTCCTTTATGTCACAACTTAGTTATATTCTTTTTCTCCACTACATTCACCATGTCTTTGGAGAGATTGACATGCGTAAAATACAAAATAAAGTACTTTTTACCTCTAGCAACCACCAAACATCCTTTGGTGAGTTTCCATTAAACACTCTTAAAGGTGATATTCCTGTAGATATCAAGTTTGGGTGAATATCTAGAACATGCCTGACATCCTTCAAGATTAATCTCGTGCCCTTTTCCATTTCCAAACACACATCTCCTATTCTAATAACTTTTGCTCGATCTTCATTTCCTATCCACACAGAACCAAAACTTATTAGAGTGTAGGACAAGAAGAATTCTATTTGAGATGTAGCATGAACGGAAGTAACACTGTCAATCACCCAGTTGGCCTCATGATTCGTAAGATTGACAATATCATCATCATAAAGGGTGTTGAATTTTTCGAGGATATTGGCTTTTTCATCATCACTACTGTCGTCTTTTTTCAATTCTTTGCGTTTGTTCTTTTATTGTTCCTTTTGAAATTTTTGACAGAACTTTTTGGTATGGCCTTTCTTTTTACAGTGATGGCACTCGATGTTGGCATGCTTGTTTGACTTTCCTCTACTCTTGTCTCTCTACCTTGAACCTCGAGTCTTGCTCCTTCCTCTGGAATTTACAACAAAGATATCTGATTGAGTTGAAGAGACACCTTTTGATCTGCATCTCATCTCTTCATTCAAATACCACTTTTGACAAACTTTATATTCACTACAACATTTGATGCAGAATTTGTAAGTGAAATCTTCAAAGTCTCCCATGACTCTGACAAAGAAGCAAGCACCATGAGAGCAAAAATTTCATTGTCAAACTTTATGCCCATTATGGACAACTGATCCAAAGTCCCTTGCATTTCATTCAAGTGATCAGTGACAAAAGCATATTTTTGATATTTTATCTGCATTAACTTGGTTAGATAAAATAACTTGTTGATTTTTGAACCATATAACTCCTCGAGCTTGTTCCATAATATTCGTGCATACGTCTCATTACAAATGTGATTCTTCAATGAACTGTCGGATGAAGCCACAAGTGTTCAAACGCTTATTCCTTGTCCATTTTGTCATCAAGTTTATTGTGGCAAAAATCAGTAAATATAGTTTCATCAAAATAGGAGATCCTTCATCTTTTTTCTCCATATGTGGTAATTCATGTCATTTAAATTGATCATCTTGCTAATTTTAGCCTCCACGACTGTAGTGTTTTACAGCACCTCAAGTCTATGAACCTAGCTCTAATACCACTTGTTGGGAGGAATGATAATGAAATATAAATATTTCACAATAAATAAAGATCAAATAAAAATGACATTGTTAATTTAACGTGATTCACCTTTTGATTTAGGCTACATCTATTGGACAAATTTCGAATAATTTTCTTTCATTAATAAAAGTAATGAGTATAGATAGAGTCATCTCTAGATAAACACTAGAGTACTACAAATACAAACTTAAAAAAATAGTGACACTCACATTGTTTTTCAAATCCCAAAAATATTATCTTTATAATTTTATCGCTTATCCTTTGAAAAAACTTTTTCCTAAATAAACAATAAAACTCTCTCATAAAATTCCACTCACACACTCATCACAACAAAATGTTTTGGCTCATTCAAGACCAACTCTCACCCCTTTGATAATCTCACCTTCGGATGATGCTCTCATCTTGGTTTGTTGCCTATTTATAGGCAATATAGCTTGGTTAAGACAATCATTATTTGTTGTCACCTTCAATTTGCTTAGCCACAAAACAATTTATTTTATGGCTAAGTTTTATTCTTTTTTTAATATTACACTATGTGACGTGACCCTCATGTAGGAGGGATCCATAATAATATTTGTGGTAACTATATATATATATATATCATAATACAAATGTTGTGAATAAGAATATTTTCATTGAATTGATATTTACTGATCTTATCATGGTATCAGAGCTTTTTGAAGAATAAACTTTCCTTTTTCTTCTCTAATTCTTATCTACTCAAGTTTCTTCTGCCCAGTTTCATCCTTTTTTCCCTATGATTTTAAATAAAAAGTATCATATTAATGAAGCTCATATAATTAGTTTTTAAATATTTCTTAAAGTTTATATTCTAAATGATTTAAATAATTTATAATTTAAAATATATAAATTAAATTTTTAAGGAGAGATTGAAAGAACAAATTTTTAAATGAGATATTGAGAGATTTTATGAATTATAAGTTTAAATTTTAAAATTTTATAGATTTTTAAATATAAAATTCAATTTTTCATGTAAAAGTAAATATAATAAATTTAATTAAACAAAAAAAGGATTAAATTGAATACAAAATAAAAGTGTCTTAATTGAGCTCATGTATTTAATGTTTAAAAATTTTTTCAAAGTTTTTATGTTAAAATAGTTAAAATAGTTTATATTTTTAAGGAGAGATTTAGAGAAATTTTTTTTAAATGAGAGATTGAGAGATTTTATGAATTATAAATTGAAATTTTAGAATTTTTATTGTTTGAATATAAATTTAAAATTAGAAAAAAATGAGATAAATTGAATAAAAATAAATTATCATCTTAATTAATCTCATGTAATTGATGTTTTAAATATTTCTTAGAAGATTTTTATTATAAATAGTTTTCAAATTTTATTATTTAAAATAACAAAATGAAATTTTTGAGGAAATTGAGAGAATTTTCTTAAAAAAAGAGAGAGAGATTTCATGAATTATAAAATTTAATTTTAAATTTTAAATTTTAAATTTAAATATAAAATTAGAATTCATCATACAAAAATATATAATAAATTTAATTAAGTAAAAATAAAATTGAATTGAATAAAAATAATTTATCATATTAATTGAACTCTAAACTTAATTTTAGTCTTGATTGAACTAATTGAAAAATTATAAATGTCAATTGAAACAAAATAAGTACTTTACTAAATTTTAATTTTGACTTGAGACATAATTAAATCAATTTATCAAATTAGAGTATAATTGACTTAATTTGAAACTTTAGATATGATGAAAATCACATAAGCGTTTGAACTTTTTAGGTCATTAAACTAAATTTTTACTATAATTTTTAAATGATTTAATATATAAAATAAATTTATCACAAGTTTTTATTTATTTTTTATATTAATTGTGATCAATTTGATTTTTATCATGATAAACTCACATATTCAAATAAAATTAATTTTATCATAGAAACTACATAAAATTTTTTATAATTAGCATTATATGTTTGTTTGTAAATTAGTTTAAATTTTGATATATGACTCGAATATAATTCTATAGATTTAGTTCACTTGCTTGTTTTCATTATATATAGTAATTTGCTTCAAAAATAAATTATATTTAATTTATTAAGCATTTAAATAAAAATAATTTTTTTAATGAAGTTTTATTTTATATAAAATTTGACTAAAAATAATTTTTGAGAGAAACTTATTATTTTTTTCTTAACAAATTATGAGAAAATATTACATAAATAATAAAAAAAATCAAATACATATTTAAAAATTGAATAACAAATGACTCAATTCGACTCGAAATATCAATTTAAGGATAAACCTAAAACCGACCTAAAATTTTTTCTATATATATGACCTGATGGTGACTCGAACCCGGACGATCCAAAGTCAATCCGACCCGAAATCACATCTACTCGAAATGACCTAACTCATTTATCACATCTACATGCAATTTGAAAACTTAATTTTATATTTTGATTTGTATGCAGTTTGAAAACTTAATTTTATATTTTGATTTTTTTAATCAATTTTCAGATTTAACTAAAATATGATTACGATATATGAATATTAACCCAAATTCAACAACAACAATCTTATTCAGAAATAACAAAAATTTTATTAAATTTAATAAACTAAATTTGACCCTCAAAATCATTGCCCTTCTAATTTTCATTAAATTAGAATGAATTCGTGGCTCCAAATCTTTTAATTCCCAAGCCTACTACAGACCTATGAGAAATAAATTGATAGAAATTTTTTTTAGAACAGATCATGTAGATCAAAACTTGATTTTGTAACAATTTGAGCTTGCTTCTAACTATTTGGAATTTTTTTACTTGATTTTTGTTTTGTTTCATTTCTGTTTTTCTTTTTTTTTTTCTGATTTTTTCTATTTTCTAAGTTAAACAAAGAATTTGTATTAATCTCAAACAGAACAAAACAAAAAATTACTTTATCCAAACAAAAAAAAAAAAAGATCCATATTAACCTATCACTTTCTACTGTATTTTCTAATTGACTAGTCCCTAATCTAACCAAATATAGTATTTACAGACTTCTTATTGAGACCTGAAATATGTTGCTACATTAAAATATGATAGAGAGATTATTGTCTTAATTAATTTTATATCTAACTCGAATTCATTTTAATTTTAAACCCAAAGGTATGGAAATATTGAATGATACGATGAAAAAAAAAAAAAGGTTCATCCATGGCCAACCAAATACAATATACTATGCCATTAGAATATAATCTTTTCTCACCATTACTAATATTCTTCCCTCTAGCACCGGTACTAAACCACCGCAAATCTTTCTTCCAGGCCATAGGATTTCTCTTAATATTTAATCGTCTAACACTTGCCTCCATATCTGGTTTGTGAAGCAACAAGCAAAGAATAAAGTGATCTACAATTTCAATCTCAAGGCCACACCAGTCTTAGTAAGCATAGGCAGAATGAAAGGGCGCTGACATGGATTGAAGCCCCCAGCCCGACAAAGAAAAAATGATGAAGGAGCAATAGGGGCTCCTCAGCTCTTGCTGCCATAGATATTCCAAAGAAAGAAGGGAGATTGAAGGAAGAAGAGTCTTTTAGACAGCCCTCTCCTCCCCCTTCTCCCTCACCCCTCTCCCTTCTCCCTCACGCTCTCCTTAACACTTGTCGTTAAATCAAAACAATTTTTTTTTTTTTTCAATCATTGAAAAAAATTGGGTTAAGTTGAAAATTTTTATTTAAAAAAAAAAAATTATGGGAAACCTGTTTGGTTGGATTCCTTAGAAGCCATGTTCAGCGGAACCTGGCCGGGTTTCTAAAACTCGGTCCAGGTTCCTTTGGAACCCAAACCCTTGAACTTTTCTTTTCTTTAATCAGAATGCAATTTCGGAGTTGGGTTTCTTTGTTGATGATATTCAACGACTTTTCTTTTGGGGTCAAGGGGTGAAGTTTACAGCAATCTCAAGACCAGCTAATAGAGTGGCGGACAGTCTTGCTAAGTTTGGTGCCCGATGTGATGGTGACTTTGTTTGGTTGGAGGATGAATATCCATTATAGCTTCATGATCTCTTAATTCTTGATTCTTGGTAATCCTTGGTGTGCTCTTTTTCCTTGATGGAGGTTTTTCCCATTGGGTTTTTCTTTTTAGAGGTTTTTTAACGAGGCACCTTCCTTTGTATTGAGTTTGCAGGGAATAATATTTCCATCTTTCTCAAAAAAAAAAAAAAATTCTCGAAAGCCTGAGACTTCCTTTTTTTTTTTCCTTTACTTAATCAAGCCAAATTTCCAAATTTAATTTCTAAAAATAAGCAATTGCATCTCAAAAGTATTAGTTTCTATTGGTTGCTTAAAACTATGTGAGCTTCTCAGGTCTCTGGATTAAATTTGATCTGATGTAAGAAAAACTATTTAAACTCTTTATCATTGGGTTCAAATATTCTGAATTCAGAAATTAAAATAATTTAGCTCGAATTTTCCTAAAATTATATAACACTTGAAACGATCTTATTTGATCTCTTAGAACCCAATTTGTTTGTTACTTTAGCCTTAAAATGATTTGATAGAAACAATCATCTAATTATATTTGATAATATAGAATTTCGAGATACGCACGTATATATCATCACTCATTTTATCCAATTTTACTAGTCAATTTTAATTTACATAAAAATTAAGAAATTTAGCTTTTTAGGATTAATATAATTACTTTTAACCCTTTTTTTACTAAGATATCCTTAGTAGTCTTTTTTTAATATAGTGTACAACAATTTTTGCCAACTCATTTGTTAAGATAAAGGATGAACATAGAATAATTTTTAAGATTTAAATAAAAAGTATTCTCCATTGAAACTCAAATAAAAATTTGTATAGTAATCCCCAATTTCAAAATCAAGAGAGTAAAAATTAATTGTAGATGTTGATATTTATGTTAACTAATGAATGGTATTTTAGACATTAAATTATTAAAGTAACAATTAAAAAAGAAAAATAACCTATATTTTTAGACAAACTAAAAAGAAAAATGAATATTAAAGATGAACAAATGGAGTATTATTCTTTGTATTGGTCTTCCCTATATGTGTGCGCAAAATGACCGTATCATAGTCTTTTAAGAGTCGTCTTAAGGAATGTTTTAGGGGAAGCATCGGTAGAGGGTTGAAGTTTATGCTAAAACTAGTCCAGTATGCATACAAAATTCCAACTCTACGACCATGTAAGCAATTGGAAAAGTAAAAAACCAAGGAACAGCAATAAAGCAACAAGAGTCAAGCCCGAGTTAAAACGTTTCTTTGATGCTTTTAAGCCCAACCCAGAACTCCGTCACAAATTATATCGTGGATCCCGAAGTATGATACTTCGCAGTTCGGATGTTTAAAACATGTATGTTTTGATATTATCATTTATTTATGACATGTACTATATGTTCATTATTTTATAAGTAAATTTTTATTAACTGTCAACGCAATATTCATCAGCTATGGTCTTTTATATTCATCATTTTATTAAACAATCAGCTGTAGTCTTTTATGTTAATCATTTTATTAAATAACATTTCATTGATGTTTATTTAATTTTCAATCTAATATAGTACATATAACCATATTTTATTAATATATATGTTCATCAGTTGTAATTTTTAGTAATTAAATAATTAAATATTCATATGTTTAAATACTATAAAGATGCATATTCATTACTTAGTATATAAATATTCATTATTTATAAATACTATATTCATCAATTGTAGCCTTTATATTTATCAAATTATCATATTTTATTAATATTCACGTTCATTAGTTTGTGATAAAATATTCATCATCAGTTTCAATAATGTTCATCATTTTAATATTCTATTGAACCAAGTACATTAAAAAGGTTCATGTTCATCGATTAGTATCAAAATGTTTATTATTTGCATGCACAATATTCATCATTTTCTAATTTTCATGATCATTATTTTTCATGTAATATTGTACATGATTTAATCCATTAAAAACATCTAACCATTTTCGCAAAACTTGGTGTTGATTGTTTAGTACTTAATATTTTGAATCGGTTATTAGATTATGATTCATTTTGGTGCAAAAGTTCTTCAATGGGTTAATGATATGAGAGTTTCAAATTGGTAATTTACTTTTAATTTGTATCAAATCGTTAATTCATCTATTATTTTTTTTCAAGGTGAGGTATCTGTTAAAAATCCGATGACTTTTCGTTGACTTGACATCAAAAAAAGAATATTATACATATGTGTTGCAACCTCATCTAACACGTCACCCATAATGTTTATGTAGGCAAATGATGTGGTCCTATGATGTGGCTATTGATGTGGTCCTTTCACCATTCTCTTAATTTATGACTGATTCATATGAAGCAACATGAAGTATAACTACATCGTTTCATTCTAAGTAACACTCTTCTCTTATATCTTCATCGTCTTCTACTAACAATCCCAGATTTTTTACTTACTTTTCTCCTCAAACCCTAACCCAAAAAATTACTATTTTAATGGCGTTAAAGCATCTCCTAGCCTTAGCCCTCGACAACCCCACTATCCTTCCCCCTCCGCTCTCTCCTCTTTTCACGAATCATCCATCTCCACTATTGTCACCTCTACCCCATCCTCCCCTCTTTCCCCACCTCCTTCAAATGCCCCAATCTACGATCAACTCACCAAAACAGTCAAAGCCAAGCTCTAAAAGTTGGAAAAACCCGACTTGAGGTTCCTCAATACGGGTCACCCAACCCGACCCTAACTTCCCACACCCACATCTTTACTACCTTAGAGACCCACAGCATAACCCTCCCTAATGGCCTTTACGTAGTCAGTGAGTCCACCCTCGCCTCTAAGACCACCACGGTCGAGGTCTAGATCGATGTCGATTCACAATTCGAGACTAATGAGACCACACATTTTGTTGAGTTATGATATTTAAGGGGTTGGAAAGGAGGTCGACAATGGATCTTAAAAGGAGATTGAGAACATGGGTGGGCATTTAAATTTGTATACTAATAAGTAGCAAACTACTTATTATGCTAAAGTTATGGATAAGGAAGGATGTTAATAAGGCATTGGGTATTCTGGTATCAATTTTACAGAATTCTAAGTTTGATAAAAATCAAATTAGTCGTGAAAGGGTTGTGATTTTAAATTATGGCTGACACCATTAATGACCATGTTAGTAGCCTTGCCATTCACCACATAAGCATTACAAGTGACGTGTCAAATGAAGTTGCAATACACGTGTAGAATATTTTTGTCGGTGCCAATTCTGGAAAAAAACTTACCGGATTTTCAACAATTACCTCAGTCTAAAAGAAAAATAATAAGTGGATTATCAATTTAATAGAAATTAAAAATAAATTACCAATTTGAAATAAGTGGTAAAGTTTAGTAACCTCCCATTTCATTAACCTATTCTTCAATTATTCCTTCCCTACTGTAAAATCTCAAAATAGTGATTTATTATGATGTATTTTTTTTCATTTTATTCATGTTTATTGATTATTATAGAAATTTTTATTATTTACGTGGACAACGTTCATCTTCTTTAATTTCCATGTTCATTATTTTTAATGTAATATTATACATAAGTTAATTTGTTCATTAAAAACATATAACATTTTTTCATTAAGTTTGATGTTCATTACTTAGTACTTCGATGTTCATTATCTATAAAAACAATATTCATCATTTTTAATTTTTATGTTCATTATTTTTTATATAAAATTCTATATGAATTAATTTGTTCATTAAAAATATATAATATTCTTTCATTAAATTCTTTGTTCATTGATAAATATTTGAATGTTATATTATTTGTTTGCACATTTTCTATAGTTTCATGTTTTTTATGAAAAAATAGTATTCATTATTTAAATTTAAAATGTTTATCATCCAGAATTATTTATTAATTTATTCTAAAATGTTGATTACCAAAATGTTTATTAATTAATTGTAAAATGTTTATTATTTTTGCACGTGTATAGAGCGTGAGGTCCATGTAGCATCATAGTCAAGAACTGAGAACTCCATAATAATGTTGGGGGCTATGGGCTACCAACAAGTGCACTCAAGAAGTAAAAAAGCTCTATATAGTAACAAGGCAAGCACATAGAATGGAATTCTACATGTATTTGCTGTAGTCATAAGTAAACAAAAACCAAAATTTAATGTATTGTAGTTATAGAAACTCCCAAATTGCTAAATAACGGTTTAAAATTGTTTTTTAATAGTATTTTTTTTATTTCTATACATATAAAAAAAAGTTTTGAATTTTCTTATATGTTTATTAAATTGTTTATTTAGGTATGGTCTGCTGCTTTGTATTAAACATGCACTAATAGTAAAAAAAAATAAAAATATTGGTTAACAAAACACTCTAAACCTTCATTAAAAAAAAATTGATTAACAAATTTAGCTTTGATTTGTTTGATCTTAGTTAAAGTATCTTGAGGTTATCAGTTTCAACATTTGAAAAATATGAAACCCAATATTTCAAATCATACATGCCACATAGGGACCAAGATATTTGTGTTGTATAATTTTTTTCTTTCTTCAGATGATTGATTTTATTGATGCTGTGAAGCAAATACAGGACTTATCAGCCCGAAAAAGAAATGGGTCCTCTTCCAGACACATATTGGATTAACATTTCCATGTTGAGATAAGATGATCCACCTTCTTCAATTGCTCTTTTAGCCATATCCCCAAGCTTTCTTGCTCTTTTCCTTCTGTCCTCTCCTTCTTTCCCTTTATCCATTACCATCCCAATAGCCTTCTTTACTTGCTCTCTCTTCATCACCACCCCAAACTCGTCTTCTAATCCCCATGTCACAGCAGCCTCAACTCCTACACTTACTCCAATTCTCAGCACTTCCACCACCAACTTCTCATTGACAAATTGCTCTGCGAATAACGGGCAAGCAACGATTGGCACGCCAGCAGATACACCTTCAAGGGTTGAATTCCACCCACAATGTGTCAAGAAACCTCCTATAGCTGGATGAGACAATATTAACACTTGAGGTGCCCAACCTCTAATAATAAGTCCTCTCCCTTTAGTCCTCTCTTCAAAGCCATTCTCTACAATCCACTTATCTAATCCTCCTGATTTTTCACCTCTTCCTATAACCCAAATGAAAGGCTGGTTTGAGTCTTCTAGGCCTAAACCAAGTTCCACAAGTTGCATAGTTGTAAGGCCACAAATGCTTCCAAGACAAGCATACACTACTAATCCTGTTTCCCACAAGTCAAGCCATTTCAATAACTGGGAATCATCTATTGAGCACTTTTCACCTCTTTCAGCTTTATCTGGCTTCACCTTATTGCAATCTGAAACCGGACCAATACACCAAACTTTGTCTCCTTTAACCTTTCTATACTCTTTAACATATTCTGTTTCCAACTCTTCAAAAGTATTAACCACAATTCCATCTGCTATAGCTTCGGCTGCTCGAATACTGTCTCGAATGTCATTTAAGTCCTCTGAGCCAAGACTGAGGGACTCAGGTAGCTTAGCTCTGGTCAATTCGATTCGATGAGTCAAGTCAGGCACTACAAAAGACTGAAACTTTGAGATAGTTTTTTTATGTACCTTAGAAAGTTCAAGCTTGTGTGTACAGCAGAATGAGAAACATCCCATCCCGTCGAAAAAAATTCTTGGAATTCCCAACTTTCGAGCAGTTTCCACTGTCCAGGGAAGGTTCTTGCCCGATATTATGCAGTTTGGACGAGGCTGTAATGTGTCGAACACTTGCTCGAATTTGTCCTGAAGCATACTAGCAGCATTAAAGAAGTTCCTAATCAAGTTCCTGGATGGAAGTTTATCCATGTTTTCGCATCCTTCAGGCAAGCCAGCTTCAAGTGCAGGAAATTTGAGTTGAAGAAGATTAATTTTAAGACCAGAATGAAGAGCTCTTTCTATTGTAGAAATGAACTTGATGGCATTAAGAGGTGTAGTTACTATGGTTACCATCATGCCATGGTATGCCAAAAGCTTGGCCATATCTATCATGGGTATAAGGTGGCCTGGAGACATTAAGGGTATCAAAACAAAGTGAAGCTGATTGAGTTTTGAAGCCATAGTTGTTGGGTACAAGGTATGAAAAACTAGATATAAATATGATAAAGGTAATAACTTAGCGAGGAGTCTTGAAGAAAAACTTCTATGTACTCTTATAGATCTATTAGCTAAGGCTTTTTTTTTTTTTTTTTTTTAACATGTTATATGCATGCATCTTAGTATTATATTCATTCATGTGATGAGAGCTTCAATAACTAAAATATAATGTGTAGTGGCAATGTATTTTTGAACTATGATTTCCCTTCTGAATAGCACCATTATCACCACTAAATTAAAGGGTGTACATTTGTAGTGATATTCTTTTTAATCTATTACCAAATTGCGCATTAAAATTTTTTATATATTTTTAATAGCATAAACGCCAAAATTTCAACATGCCGACATTTGGCCTTTTTATGTCATGAAATGCCATGGATAGGACATAGCTTCACACGGTAATATAAACTAGTAATAAGAATGGAATCGCATTTCCAAGCACGGCTCATGTGTCGTTGCAAGGCAAATGAAATTCCCAACAAATCATCTCAGAAAAAAAAAAAAAAAAAAAAAAAAACAACTCCCAACAAAGCAAACCATGTGCGCATGCTACGGAATTAATGCTTCAAAATTATTTTAAAATCATCCAAGCATATGCTTTTGTAGTTGCGAAGTTCTCTGATATCAAACATGCAACTGTTTAGCATTTCCATCTCAACAAATTTTAATTATTGATTAAAATTATAATATTTTTAATTTTTTAGAATATTTTAGCTGTTTTTGACAATATTTAGTTATTTGAAATGATAGCTATTTGTAAAATATGAAATATAAACTTCTTTCAAAAATCAATTTTGAGTCGTAAAAACCATGTCCAGTAAATCTATTATCAGTTAACAGAGAAAATTTTATTTTTGTCAAAAACTACTACTAATAATTGCAATGCCAAACAATGCCAATGCCATTAAAGAATCAGACTAAAAGTGCTTCTTTGCATTTTTTTTTCACTACTCTCTGTGTGTGAGTTTAAAGGACACTCTCAAATTATTTCCAAAATTTAAACCCTGATCAATAAGGAATAAAAGGTGCAACAAACTAACCCTTGGCCCTGGGAGTTGGAAGAATATATATATATATAGTTTTCCTAACGAGGAGGCTGCAGCTTGGTGCAGGGAAATCAAATGAATGGTGACTTAATTTATGTGCAAAGAAGGATGCACAATGACTGTTGCAAACCTATGCTGGTGGGGTCTTAAAACCGCCCATGTTCTATGTTTCGTTGCTTTTCTGACTGTCAACTTACAGGTCTCTTTCCAATAGTGCAGCTTCTGTATAATCTAATCTAGCTATTTGTCAACACAACACCTTTTAATAATTGAATTATAGCAATAATCTTCTAATGTGGAATTATGATTTAGATGAATTAGTCAATAATTTTCATTAGGACCATTATATCATGTCCCCTAAGGGTTGGTGATTATTTAGTTCAAGTAGACGATGCATGTTGTCACTACATTGTGCATCAAACGATTGCCACCATCGTGATTAGAGGACGAAATTTCGACAAATTTTGTTTGATATATACATATGTAAATGTAACCCAAAGAAAGAACGAAAATGATATGCGATGAAGATTGGTTTAAGTTTTGCCTGTCCTCTATCTAATGGCTTCACGTTTTATAATCCTTGCAAATTGGATTTATCTCACCAATTCAACATACCTTAAATCCTTTCAAATATAAATTTTTTTTTTTTTAATTTTATAACCAAGTAAAACTGGCAATCCATGTCGAACCAGTGAACTCGTCAAGTGCTCCCTGATCAATCCCAAAGGCGGCTTCTGTTTTGTACCTACATGTTAATCAAATACTTTTCACAAAAAAATAACTTCTCCATAAAAAAATATTTTTCAGAATCTTAGACTTTTTCAGTGTAAATAAGACAGTAGACGGGGTTGTTTCTAAAATTTGATATACGGTTCATCTTAGACCAGATTACTGGTCAAAGTCTTTAAGTACATTTGTTTTCTTCTGGCTGTTCTCAACAAGCTACATTTGTTTTCTTCAGGCTTCATGTTTTCAACAAGCAACTATTTTTCTAATAGAATTATTTTGGTTTAATAGTCAAATAAATCCCTCAACTTGCAATGAAATAACAAATGAGAATAAAATAATTTTTTTCATTAAAATTACTCTCGATTTTATACTATTTCATCAATTGATATTTTAAACTTTAATGACAAAATAATACAATATTAATAATACTTTTGATAAAATAGTATAGTACTAAAGATAATTTTGATGAAAAAATTTATTTCGTTCTTATTTGTCTTTCAATTACAAGCTAAAGACTTATTTGACCATTTAACCAAATTTTTTTGATTGATTGACTAAAAATATATTAAAACCCTTTCGATATATAAAATTTAAATTATAACTTTTATATCTATATTATTTATTTATTATTTAATATAAAAAACCTATTGAAAATGAAAATTGTGTTGAATATCGTCAATAGCTGGAATTGAGTATCAAGGATCAAAGATAATCCATAACAATAAATAGATATATATTTACACAATTAATTTTTTAAATCAATTTATCTAACATCTGAAATATAACTCTATTATTTTCCTTAAATATAATTTGATTTTTTCATTGTTCATAAATATATTTTATATTGATCAATTTTCACGAACACATCAAACACTTTAAAAAAATACAAAATATTTCAAGAAAATATTTTCCACAACTAATGAAACTCAGAAATAAGTCAGTCTCACTCTAATGAGTACATGAATTTTAAATCTCATACTCAAAAATTGAAAATGCAACAAAATTAAATGGGAACGGGACTATCACCCATTTAATTGGAAAAATGACATTCGATTTCCAATTTATATTTATTTCTTGCGAACAAATGGAGACGTGTTATACAAACTTTATACAAATTGTACAACAGAGAACCTGGAAGTGAACAGTTGACAGGTTTCTCCAACCAACCAGATCCGGAAAATAGACTACTGGCTTTACAGACAGCTTCATTCCAGATTACATTTATTTACCAAAAGCTATACATACGTTCTGAACGATGATATTAACCTTCAACATCGACTCTGCATCACAAATAAGCTTCATTTTGCGTATCAATAGTCAAGAGGCAAATCTCTTACCATCTGCATTGCAGTCATTCTTGAATCCTAAAATGCAGCCATTGCAATCCCACACAAGCAAACTACAGAATGATCAGACGTTATTGCAAATGGATACACAGGTAATCAAAGCCTTTTTTTTTTTCATTTATTCCATGTCTATTACATAGACTAGGAATCATGGCTCCTTCTAAATGATTCCACTCGATCTAGACGCGCTGTTCTCCATGAGAGAAAATTAGTGGATTTAAGCAACAGGCCCAGGGCTGAAGAGCATGTTGCCCTCACAACTGCATCTGCTGACCTACTCATTTTTCCCACCAACAGTCCAAACACCTAAAATGACGATAAACATCTTAGTAAATATGTATTCCTAACACCAGAGTGATTGAGAATTTTGAGAAGAACCTGTGTATAGTAAAGAGCCAAAATGCGCTGATCATCTGAAAGTGCTAGCATGCTGCTTGCCAAATAAATAGCATTGGCCTGCACCTCCGGCCAAGGTGCATCTAAAGCCTGCCTCATAAAGAAAATAAACAACTCATAATTCCGAACTGAGAAAATAAACAACTCATAATTCTTTTTTTTTTTTTTTTTTTTTTTGCACATTCAAGAAAATCAAAGACAGAACATAAAGCAAATCACAAATTAATTCATGATCAGGAAGTATAGAGATGGACGCATGAGAGGTCAAAATATGACAATGCAAAATCATAGATCAATTTATGGACTAAAATTTATTAGGAAAATAACGACCGATGGAACATAGGGAATATAAAGCAGGTGTGACAAACGATTCAAATATTCAGGTTGATTTTACAAGATAGTCTAGTATTCAAAATCAGCAGGAAGGTTTTTCAGCACAACGCAAACCTGAATTGTTGAAGCCATGAAAGAATCAACTCTTGCTAGAAGATATTGCGCAAATTGCCTCGTGAAGTCTCTTAGAAAGTTCTCATAGTCGCTTCTAAAATAAAGTTTTGAACCACGATGAACCACATAAATCACCTTATAATAATTTCAGAACTACAGCATTTAAGAGTCATTCATGCATACCGATGATCAGAAGTGAAACAATGTGAGTTGAATAGGATAGTCAAACCTTCCATCTCCATCAGAGGGCCAATACGTTTGAGAGTGTTCTAAATATTAAACAACAAATAGGTAAAAAGTTTTGCAGAGGCTTTTTCAAGAGAATAAAATACAGTGGCTCTTCATCACTCACTCGACAAGCTTGCCGGACATTATTATCATCATCATAAAGGTGCAGAACCAAGCGAGGAATGGCAGCATGTATCTGTGACAAGTCCATCACAATTTATTAAATGCTGGGATATTGAAAGAGAAAAAGGAAATTTAGAAATCCAGGTTTCATCTCAATTTCACCATATAAATTAAAAGAATAAATAGAGGAAATTAATTATACAAAAGGAGAAAGGCGCACATAAAATACAAAAAAAATGTAACCAAAAAAGTGAAAAGCAAGAAGCTATTGATGCTAATGAAGGTAATATTGCTTTATGCAAATTTTGACTTTGCTTGCATTAAAATAAGTTTTATAATCTTCAAAGGGAAAAAGCTACCAAGAACTTTTTTCCCCCATTCGACCCTATTACCAAAGAAGTCTCATGCCACTGCACTTCAAGCAATTAACTTAGATAAAAAGTAGGGGAATAAAGGTGACCATTTCATAAAATTTAAATGTTTGAACAATAAAACATAAAGAAAGGCAAAATGATAGAAATAAATCAAGGATGTACTATCATTTGCTTGACAAATATATGGCATCAAGAAGAATGACTCCACCAAAGTGATGATATGTAGTTGTAGATTTCTACAGACAATATTACTGAAATGAGAGTTCTAGCATAATAAACAATTCCTTCTTTCTCTGGTCAAAGTCAATGAGAGACCTGTTCAAGAAATATTTCACGCTGTGTCCCAACTCCATAGCTGCTTAGTGCTCCGAATGCAGCAAAGGCAGTGGCTCGTATCTTAGCGTTCACACATATCTGTTTCAAACAAAAAGTATCGGATTTTGAATATCAAGCATAATGGGATATTACACTCCATATCATTTGAGTCTACAACCTTTACACCTTAAACCTGCTGGATGCCCTTTTCTTTCCACTTTTTGTGTGTGTGTGTGAGCAACCACTTTTCTCACTTCCAGCTTATCTTAGACTTCAAGCAGCTAAAAGCTGTCACATGCACTTCAAAATTTAATGCATTATTCTAGTTTTTGACTTGACTAATCAGTAGATTTGAGGAAGATCTTGACATTAGTCAACTTGTTTCAAGAATTTTTTGCTACTAAGTTAACTTTTAATATCTTTTCTTTATCTCTGCTAATATCAGAAAAATTTTCTAAATTTAGTTGCATATTTCGTTAAATTTTTTTTGAGATATTGATGTTTCCTTTTAAAACTGCATAGCAATACCAGCTGCAACTGTTACAATTCAGCCCAAGATTGAGAATGCAGTTGCATTTCAAATCCTTTTTGTACTCTTTTCCTAAATGAGAGATCCATTCCCATGTCCTGAACATTATATGCATCAAAGAGTCAAAGGTATAATCAATGTTCTTACAAAGGAAATGGTGTATATCATTGATCTATAATTGGGTTCTATCATCACCTTTATATTTATTAAAGTATGAACAATGGTAACAGCACAAAGCCTATTATAAAGGTTGTCTTCCATGCTCATCATCAGATATTCATGTTTCACACTCAAAACCCATAAAAGTTAATGTGTTCTTCTCCATACTTGTGGATGTGATTGTAAAACAATCGTTATAACTAACATAAACATTGAAATCCCCCACAATCTTCATGGGGTCTTTCATTGGATGAGTTCTTTTCCAGAAAAAATTATTTTGGATTAGATTTGATGCACATTGCTTGGACAAGTATTTTAGGATTTTATGAACCTTAACCATATTAGCCTTAAATAGACAACTACATGTTCAATCTGCTTCTTAGAATCATTTTTTTCCTGTATCTAATTAAAATTAGGAACTTGCTAGTTTTACAATTACTGCATTGGAGAGAACAGGCAACAAAATAAATATGATTTTACCCATGATAGTCATGATTGCACACAAACCAAACGAAAATATATTGCCAGATGAATCATGATGTGTCCTTATTCTACCAGCAATACAAAACAAACAGGTATGCAAGTTTGTTACTAAAAGTTGCCATCTTGTCGACACCAAACTTATATTACTTGCTTTCATGTTAATTACATGTATTTTGGAGCAAATAATTAAATGAAATCACAATATAGAAATAGCAATTGTTGAGAGAGAGAGAGAGAGAGAATCTGAAAGATATTATGCAGAAAGCAAAGAAACGCACCTGAAGGTTGCGGAGCCGGACAGAAAGATTAAGCAAAATGGGTTCTACTGCATTATTGGGTGATGACTCAAGCACCTAAGAAGTTAGAGAAAGACTTGAAGAGTCAGAAGTGAGAAAAACAACTGAATCTAGTATCAATAATACAAGAAACATAGAAAGGTAGGATGAGGAGATAAGTGAATCACCGTCAATAAGCAAGAAACAGCAGTAAATTGCACAGATTCATCTGAGTCATCAAGCAATGCCACTATTACACCCAGAATTTGAGTTGTGTACTGATAAATATGAATAGAAGGTATCTGTGAAGTCCAAAATAAAATTTACAAAATCATTAATTGAAAGAAAGTAAAGCCATATGCATTTAGTTCTCAAGTAAAAGAGATCTTACTTTCAGATACATTTCTAATACCAAATTTCACAACAGGTTGCTTTCCAAGTCTAGTTTAAACATCTATTATTTTAGATAAAAGCTACCAAGTTGATTTTTCCAGGAAAAACACCCTAAATTGAAAAAGCAAAAAAGAATGATGCATGAATGATAAGCCATTATTCTGTGTGCAAATTCCGTGTACCAAATCTATAAATTTTCTGTCATTAAACTTTCTTTTTTTTTTTTTTCTTGATTTCTATGTTCAAATCAGAAAACCACAATGCATTTTTGTTACCTGTACTAGCCCTTTTAAACAAAGACATCTAACAGTTGGAGACTCATCTGACACATGTCGACACAATGCTTCAACCATCTGCTCCAATAGGGAACTAACTCCACCACTACATCATGAAAAAATATGAAAAGTTGACATATAACAGAGAGATATAAAACCTTTCAAAACAAATTTAACTTGCTATAGTTAAGTAATCAAAACAGGCATCAGAATTCTAATGATCAACAAACTGCGAATTTACAGAGTTTCAATTGGCATAAATGGAACATTAGGGTAGATTTCTTTTAAATGGAAAGATTTTTCCATCAAAACCAATTGCACATTATTATGAGACAAGGAAACTTCAAAAGCATAACATTCCAAACAGAGAAATGAAAGTAAACAAAATGAAGGATGTAAATTTTTAATTTCTTTTTGGTGGGTGAGGATTTTCGTGAGGGCGAAGAAACAAGAAATATCGTGCCTTGCACATAAGAAATTTTTTTTTTTTAAATGCACTCCAAAATGAATATATAACACCCATGAGCTCATCCAGAAAGCACTCCATCTTTGCCTAAGGACAATCCTCATTATGACAGCATAAGCAAGATATTATCACCAAGGATGCACAAATAAAACATTGTCTTTGACAAGACAACATCCAGCACCACTTTTCTTTTATTTATTAACTTTTTTTACAAGAAAAGAAGTTCTATTGAGAAAGAAAGAAAGGAGCAAACAATTGGAAAATATGGTATTCTCCAATAAAACTCAAAACATCAAGTTAAACAACACTGAAAGAACAAATAATGTTTTATGGGGCTTTGGAAGCATGAGCCAATACAGAAGCCAAAAACACTACCTTGTCCCGCAACAAACGAAACAAATTCTAATTGTCTAAAATGAATTTTTCTCCATCCGAAGACATTTAATAATATGGCAAAAAAAGTACAATCCAAAAGAACTGGAAATAAATTTCATGGAAAATGGAAATTTCTGACATGAATACTGGAAATTTGAACTGTTTAGTCACAAAAATAAAAAGAAATAAAAGTGACAATAGAATAAATGCAATAAGATATTGAAAATGTCACAGTGGGAGCAAAACAGAGAAATGACATTTTTAGAGTATCCAAAGTTCATGTCACAAATAGAATACACATTTTAAAAAAGTTATTAACAAAATAGAAGACTACACCCAATCCAGATGTTCACAAATCACTTAAAAGGAAAATGGTTTGGGAACTCAGAGATCACATGTATCTAAAAGGCCAACTCTTAATGATATCTGTAATTACTGCGAGGAACTCCATGCTTAAGTTCAATACCAACATGAAGAACATATAGTATGCAGTTATCCAAACTTTAATACCAAAACTCAACATAGAATCCCAACTAGACCAGTGTACAGGATTACCAGGAAGGTTAATACCAAAATGAGAAAGTTAAGAGAGGAGAGAATGATATATCACGGTTTCAGAAAGTGAGATTATATGAAAAAGCGAAATATACCCTAGGGTTAAAAACATAAGGACTATTTTTATTTTTAAATATGGCATAGACAGAATCTTATTGGCTCATAGGAAATCCTAGAACAGCATGCTTGTATAGTGCATGGGATACAGTTCTACTCGAGACAGTTAAACAAGTAATAGAGTATGTTAAACTAATTCAGAAAAAGATACTATTGAAGAACTACTATGGTACAAGCCCAAAATATTAAATCGTTTGAAGACCTGTAGCGGACAAACTCTGACAATGCAGCAGCTGCAGCTTCCCTTTGAAATCTTTGGTGTCGGTTTAATGACTTGGTTAAAATTAGAGAAATGCTCTGGACCTGAAACGACGGATAAACCAAGTGTATAAATTCCAATGATATTGTAGATGTATTATCAGAATTCAAAACAACAATAAGAATAGTAATTTGGTAATTTTATTATGTCAGAAGCATGTGCATGAATGTCTTGATACCAGTACTTAGATAAAGGTTGCTGTAATTAGTAAAATTATGCAACTTCTACTTTGTATTGTGTGTTTCCAAGCGGGTTTGAGTACAGATGTTACAATCTGCAGTGAAACTTTCATATACATTAACCTTGGGTTAAACTATAAGCAACCTCATGAAAAGTCAAGGATGTCATATTTCTTACTGAAAGCTAATTGTATCTATATCCCTCTTCAAAATGCAACTTTCTTATTGTTATGTTGGCAAATAGATTATTTCCCTGAAGTGCACCAGTTAGTATTTGATCCATTGGTGTTTGTGGCCAAGTTACATATTCCACATGAAATTTCCTTCACCTCGTTGTGATCTCACATTTTATTTGTCATCACCTAAATATAAGAGTTCTACTATGAGTTCTACTATATCTCACATTCAGAAAATGAAACAAAAAAATCATGGAAAATGAAACGTTTAAAAAGAAATTCACACACATTGAAGTACCTCTTTAGGTCTCTTCATAGAAATGCTGCCTGCTACATCTCCAATAAGGTTGAACCACTTTTCCTTTTCATTTTGCTCTTCATCTCTAGCCAAAATCTATACAAGATATGTTATTTTCTACTATTCAATCATCATTGAATCTGAAGCAAATTCAAGAAAAGTCATATTCAAAGACTCAGGCTTAGAATTATGGATCAGGTTTAGTAGAGGATTTATTGCAGAAATTATATGTATTGCCTAGTCTTTTCAAAGTAATATTTATAGGTTTATTTAAATAAATAAGTTTCTGGTTTAGTAATTTAACTTAGGGGCAATTTTGCAACTTCCAGCTTCACCGGAAAATCTGCCCAGATTTGTTAGGGGTCTTTATATTTATTATAAAGTCTTATTAGAGTCCTTGTTGGTCTAGGAAAACATTAATTACATTTTTAGTTTTGTTCAGGAGTGCAAATCCTTGGAGGATTATAACTAGTTTTGAAGTCCTTCAGCTTAAAAGTTTAGGATTAGGTTTGTGTCTATAAATACCCAACTTTGTAATGCTTTCTTCAGCTTTTAATCAATAAGGTTCCTGCAAAATATTGCTCTAGAATTGAGTGAATCCTTTGGAACCTTGGGTGTGAATCCCGAGTTTTCTTGTGAAGCCTAATTCCAATTATTCCTAAATTACCATTCCGGTTCTGTTCATGGTCCTGTTCACAGATACTGTTAACTTAGCCTAACTTGCCAGCTTTCCTACATTAAAATCTCAATAATTGAACAAGACAAATTGTATTAGGGTCTACAGATTTCATACCTTTCCCATTTCAAAATCTCCAACACATTCACAGAAGGCCTGAAATGCAGTTAGAAGGGCTCTGCACAGAAAAGGAAAAAGGACAATAACTTTCATATACAGACACTGACGGCCTGTTTACTTGCAGAAAAAAACTGTCCAAATTTCATTTTCCATTTTCTTAGAAAATATTTTCTATGGAAAATAGTTAATCATTTAGAGAACATGTTTATTTATTAAAAGTATAAAATTGTTTTCTGTTTAGAAAATTATAATACATATAAACTAATTGTCCCTTTCATTAATGAATTTTTACTATTATGTCTATTAATAATTTTTTAAAACAAAATAATATCAAATTGTAATTAAAAAATATGAAAATATAACCATTAAAATTTTGAGTGATAAGTTTTGCCCATTTATTTCAAAATTTACATCACTAATGTTCTTAAATTTTTTAAACAAAAACATTATGTAATACTTTTAAAAAATTTTGTGAAGTGAAAACGATTCAAAATAAAAAAAAAAAAGTATTATATCTTTTACATATAGAAGAGTTATAATGAAGATTTAATAAATGAAATAAAAAAATATAAAATAAAGAAATATAAAAATAAAAAAAAATAAAAAATTAATCCAAATAGAAAGAAAATAAATTGAAAAGTTAAGAAAAAACAAAAACAAAATAATACTAGATAGAGATTTGAACTCAACCTATACAGCTATTATATTGAAAATAATAAGATTATTTTTGCTTCTTCCCATGTTTCCACTTGATCTTAAACAAAGGAAAACGATAGAAAACAACTTGTTTTTCACATAAGGTTATATTTTGGAAAACTGAAAACTAGTTTTCAGTTTTCTATTTGAAAAATTTCTGTAAGCAGACATGATATTTTGTTTCTAATTTTCTTAGAAAACTTTTCCAAAAAAGAGTCATAATTTTCCACAAGTAAAATACTCAAGAAGTACATGGTGAATGCATTTTTCAGAAAACATAAAGATATTCAATTGAACACAGACCTTAATGGTTCATGATGACCAGAACTAGCTAAGCCATGACAACTTCCAAATTGGAGCGCAAGTGCAGCAAGAACAGAGGCATAGCTTTGCTCAACAGCTTTCTTTCCAACTTTACCACCACCTCTGCACTTCAATAAAATATTGCACAATGTTGCAACTGTAGAACTAAGCTAGGTCTAACAAATGGAATTGCACACAAACCTGAAAAAGGCAGTGAGAGCAGACATAGCAGCTTGAAGAATTTCATCCTCAATCTGATCATCAGCAAACGGGCCAGAGCTGTCTCCTGTATCCAAATTACCCTTAACGACAGGAGTCTCGTTAAGGACACATATCAGATACTCCAGAAATTGAAAAGAAAGCACTGCATGTTGAGAAAAGGCCTACAAAATATTCCAAAGAAGGAATTTGACAGAGCCATCAATTAATTATAAGTTAGACATTGATTTAGGAGAAAATTAATGTCCTTAGAATACAGGTACTCTAAACAAAAATAGAATTGATATAACAAAAATCCTCTTAACAAGAAAACAGCAATCTTATAGCTTAAAAATGAGATACTCACATAAAATGCTTCCTGCATTGGCCAACCACCTCGTAGTCTAGAAATATCCTTAGTGACTATATCCTTTGCAGCAGTGGCCAATACTTCGCCAAAGACAACTTTTGAACTAGTATTTTCAGCTAAAGAAGAAATCTTTGAGTCGTTAAGGAGCAGCAAGAGATGATCAAACAGTAAAAACTAACATATCTAACACAAAACAGGCTGATAATAAAATCAAATTAAAAAAGATACAGCTCCAAGAGTCTCCAAACGCAAATGCTTCTCAGTTACATGAACCACAGCAGAGAGCAATGACTGGGTTGTCCTGTAGATATAGGCATAATACTGTTGATAAGCAATACTAATGGGAGAAGTAAAGATATCAAAGCCACCAGGGAAATAAGATCATATGAAGGACAGGAACTAGTTAAATTCTTCGCATCAAAAAAGAAACTCAAAAAAAAAAAAAAAGGAACACTTTATTAGATACAACTGCATGCTGCCTATTCTCTTTGTCTACTGTCCACTCAAAAAGTCGCTCTGTAATCCTATTTGACACTTTTTTTCCAATTTACTGTTCAATGCCATAGATAAAGCACACGAAGTGCAGGTAATTCAGGAAAATTTTAAAAATTAGTAAATTTGCATTATGCACATGAAAAAAACAATTGCATGTCCCCTTCAAAAGTTAGACTTTATATCATAGGGATCAATGGATCCTTAAGTTCTCTACACAAAAGGCACAGTAGAAGGATGGTTGGCATATTTAAATGATATATTTCTTCATTGATGACAAAGGCAATGGAGGTGGGGGGTGGAGGGAAGTGGTTGGAATACTGATGGAAAACAATTGTTTAAAAAAAAGAAAAAAAAAAACAGCTCAGATGTGGAAGTAGAACTTAGTCAAAAGTCCTTCAGTTATGCAAAAAACCTTGAAACATCAGTTTCATTCAGATCCTTCCCCCTCTTTGAAACAAACTCAACAACAGCTTGGATGGCCCCTTCAGCTGACTGCTTGACCTTATCGCATATGGCTGCATTGCAACCATGCAGAGTAGCTATAAGCTGCAAGAAATTATCAAAATAAACTAGTGCTCCAACAAGCCATAAATCATTCCAATTGTTCTACTCTAGAAAATAAGTCCACCTCAGTTTTTGTCAATAAGATACAGATGGACGAAACAATTCTGTTGAAAACCTCAGATAGATCAATGGAAGCATCCTGAAGATACAGCAAAAAATGGGTGTCACATTCACTTTCACTGCTTCAAACAGACAGTAAACATACGAAAATAGGGACAATGTAGAAATAGAATGAAGGGATGCAACTTACACTTCTCAAAATGGCTATGACATCCTCAAGGGAAGATAAAGCACTGTATGACAAGTCCATATCCACACCAGAACTAGAACCTACAGGCTTTGGGAGTGAAAGAGCGATGCTGAAGAGTTGATCAAGAATCTATCAAAGAACAAAACATGAGTTGTTGATTCCATTATTGAGCAAATATCAGAGAAAGTTTCCAGGTTTACTACTTGAAACCTTCATTCTCATTTCACCAACAAATTGTATTAACGAACATTACCAAAAACTATTAATATACCTGGGAAGAAACTTTTCTAATTTCAGAATTAGTGTCCGCACAGCGTGGAAGATACTTGATTACTCTCTCCCCCACACAAAGAGCTTCACGACTTGGCAATACAAAAGCCGCTGGCAGTCAAATGAAGAATTCGAATAAGTTGAATCAAGATAGTAGATATTTGGAATCTCTCTAGGGAAATAGCATTACATGGTAAGTTAGAAAAATTGCCATGCAGAGTGCGATCAATTTGCTTGCTGTGCGTGCAACTTCCACGGCAACCAAGGGCACAGTATCCACTGACACAAAGCATCCTGAACTTGAGAAGCATCTCATGCACTGCAAGACAACCTCTTATCCTCTGATACTCCACTGGTGAAGAAACATATTGATCTATTTGTCTCAAAATATGCAGTAGCTGCTCCGCTCGGCTCCTTCCATCCTCTCCACTAAGAGTTATACAACATTCTAGTTGAGTCCGAATACACACAAAGTCCATCCAATGAATGTTTATGCATCACAGATCACATAGACTATCATTCATAAACAAATAGATGACCATGTGTGATAAATGTAATCACACATCAGTTTTCTGCTATAATGTGGTATAATGACAGGTTTCTTTCCATCTCCAAATTTATGCGGTGAGGACCTGCTTCTAATTGTTTGAAGAAAAAATGTGCATTCCCATTTATATAAAACCAGAATCAGCATGGCTTAGTGTGGACATAAAATTTGACTGTCATACTAGTTTTGGAATCAAAATCAGTTGAATCATACTGATTACAGAAAAAAGGAGAAAACTCCCCCAACATAGAAAAACTCAGACTCTGACATTGAACAATACCTTGTAAGGAGAATTGCACATAAGAGAGTAATAAGGTTATCTATAAGGGGATTGACAACATCCACTGGTTCATTTGGCAACGTGAAAAACCCTAAGGTCGCCTGGCAAAATATCAGAAAAATCATGAGACCGGTATAAGTGATCATGGAACATAATATATACTATTCATAGGCAATTATATTAACCAAATGTCTACCTTCAATACGTGATTTCTAGTCTCAATTGTCAGCCTTGGCTCCACAGAGACCAAGGTAGTACATGCAGTTAAAGCCAGCGCCTACAGAAACAGCATGAGAAGCAAAAGAGTCAAGAAAAAAATCCTAAGAAAGACTGATTTGATGGACAGCGAACATGTAATCCAATTTTTCCAATGACCTGGGAATGCAGAAGTTCAAGACTGGAATCAGCATAGCCGTCATTATCATCTCTACCCATCAAAGTTAATATATAGTCAAGCAATTGGTCTCTTCTTTTCAGTGGAAATGATGCACCATTTTCTGCAGCGTTAATGACAGCACGCCCTGCAACAGCAACATACCACTAACACTGTGAAGTCACAGGACTATAATATCAAACAATAGATCCATAGTTACAATCAACCTAAGATATTTTGTGCCAGAACACAGAATTATACATTCATAAAGAGTAATTGAATGCCAATCATAGCATAAAGGATAGAACAAAAGATGTAAGGGCACATACTCAACTCAACTAAGCCTTAGTCTCATGCAAGTTAGGGAGAAGTAAGAGACATAATAAACAATAAATTAGAACAACCTGTGTCTGACTTTAGCTTTCTTCAAAAAAAAAAAAAAAGCCAATGTAACAAGCTCCAAATACAGGTGAACAAAAGGCATCAAGAAGCTTCCAATTCCTTTTTTCCTTTTTTATCCTGATAATTAAGGGGAGTTTTCTTCACTTCCTCTAAAGCAATAAAGGTAGAAATGAAACAAGAGGATTGCCTGATGTAAAATGCAAAGACAAGTGCATCCTAGCAAACCTTTCTATATCCAGATTGGCAATTGGTTTTAAATAAAGGGAGGAACTAAATACAACCCCGTCCAATTCCCATAAAGTACCAGAAGAAGCAAGGGAGTTATGTTAATTGTATCTCATATATTCATTTCATTCCTCATTTCAATAAAGAATACCATTCATTTAGGGCCTGTTTGGTTTAGCGGGCAGTCAGCACTAAGTGATTAATGATTAGCAGTCAGCAGTTAGTGATCAGCAGTTTGCGAACAGCTGTAAATGATCAATAAATATGAAGTATTTGGTAATTAACAATTGAAAATGCGGTTAGATTATAAAATGACAAAAAAATAATAATTAATTTTATATTGAATCCAAATTGATAAAATGGTAAATAATGATAAATATTAGGTTAATACTAGCAAAAAAATTCAAACGCAGGCTTTCATTTTTCAAATGCTAGAAAAACTAGTTTTCAATGTTTAGTTATATTTTCTAAATGTTAAACGTCAGTTTTTAAATGGAAATGTTGAAAGCCAATATTTACTGAATACTCTTTTAGCGTTTAAATGCTCAATTGTTGAATGTTAATGGACGAACACCAAACCAAACGAGCACTTTTGACATTCTCAAACAAAGTGTTCCATCCCGCTCTTACTTTCTTAAACCAGAGAGAGATAGAGGTGATTGAGAAAACAAAATGATATGAGGTCTGAAATTCTTTCCTAAAGAGTTAGAAATTGAATAAAAACAGTTTCTTAACTAGGATAAGCCAGGGAATGAGAATCTTCAATTATCTTTATCCGAGTTTGAATGCATTATCACTATACTATAGACCACTTGGACCCAAACACTCCCCACACCCTTACAGATTAATTGAACCTTGCCAATTAGTAAAGACGAGATTATGACCCTAGACCATTTTACATGGTAGTACTACTCAGCAATCCATAAAAACCAAGCAAATTGACAGAGGAAGCAGCATAAGATGCCAAACTGTCAACAGCGACCTCATCCAGTATTCTGAAAGTTGCTTAAGTGGGATTAATCTTGCACCAATATAACAAATTATTTACCATAATGCTATTTAAAATAGTCTCTGAAAATAAAGATTTAAATAGCAAGCTTCAATAATTCTAGACAAGGGCAAGATTCTTACATTCATGGTCAAAATGTTATATGAATGCAACAAATACTAAAAGGGAGAAAAGTTTATGGCCAGCTTTAATAAACATAAAAGCACAAACCTAATAAATCAATAGCAGTGATTACAGCCTGCTTTGCTGTTGGATGGCGTACATGGAGAAGCCGTGAGAGCATGTTAGTCCCCTGAAAGCCAGAGCAATAAAAAATTGAACTATTTGGCAGAATAAAAAAATTGCTTGCCAAAAATTGTTAAGAGAATGAAAATGGAAACATAATCAGAATATGTAATCTCACAGCAGAGGCTAGAGACCATAACCATTGTCATGGAGCATTTATAATGTTAATTGACATGCAGACATCCACTAAGTCATAGAACAGTTATTAGCTTCCCTTATGCAAAGTTATGCATCATCTTCAAATAAACCATATAAGCAAGCTCTTTTAGGTTGCAAACTCCATTGGCAGCTCCAAATAGCAAGAACAAAATGCAGGGAATCATAGATGTCTTTTTTTTTTTTTTGGGGAGGGGAGCAGTGCAGGCTTAGAAATAACTAGTATCTAAGATTTATCATAGAATAGCTATATTCAAGTTGAACTCAAGCAAACCGACAAGAATGTTTCCTTCAAGATTCAAAGACTTCTGCCGCACCAAAGAAACCAAGAGATTCACTAATTTCATCTCTAATAACTTTTAAGTTTACCACAATGCTATTTGGCCTATTGTTTAGTTGAAACAAATTGAACAACGTTAAACCTTTCAATTCTGAAAGCCTCAACTTAGAAAGCTATGAAGAGAATAAGGTCAAATAGTACAATTTATATCTAATTCATATTGCATTCTTTAACTTAGCCTTAAAATTATTTCACTCAAAATCAGAAACAAATTAATTGTTTAAAATACATTTATTATTCTCTTATAACATCTTCAGTAGATCCTCAGCCCCCTCAAAAAAAGTTCAATCTTGAATCCATCGCTGATAAATAAAATTTAGATAAAAGAAAATTTTATTATAAAATTTAGGTAAAAGAAAATTTTATCGGAAAAGAACCAGGGGAAGAAAAAGCATAAGAGGTATTAGTAGCATCTGAAAATCCAGTTACACCATGCACACAAACCGTGATGTATTAGCATGTGGTCATCAAGGTGTCAACCCATGCATACATTGATTTCAGATGATATGTGATTATCAAAGTCCATAAGAACTCCAAATTCATGCTCTTTCAAAGTTAGCTTAAGGGATAAGGTTCAGTTGAGGTATGCCTTAAGTTCAAATTTCATCATTCAAAAAAACAGTTGCTGCAAAAAGTGAGCAAACAGAAAGTACTCAATCACATAGATATACACAGAATTCTGTCATGACCCATACTAAATGAAAGTCATGCAGCTGAATAGATTACCAAACAGCAATAATATGGTTAACCCAACAAGTCATGTTAATTCACTCTAAAATCCTTTCCCGAGAATAGGTGTGCCAGACTTTTATTGAGAAGTTAGTATCAACTTTTTAGTGCCCCACAAAGTTTCAGAAGATAAGCAACAAAGAGATTCAAAAGTAATAGAGCGAAGAGAAAGCAAACCACAAGTGCATCTATTCTTGCTTCAATAACTGTTGATGGAGCATATCTTGCAGCATATCCATACATCAGAGCCAGAGCAGCATGTATATCTTCAGACTCTTCTGTTTTATAGCTATCAGAGAAAAAGGACAACAATCTGCAAAAGTGCAATTATGAACTACTCAGGATTATAGCCAACAGGTAACAAGATAAAATGAAATGCAAACACTTAATAATTTCTCATTTCCCAACTTTTACAGTGAAACAAAATCACAACCATCTGTGAACCACCAAAAAGAAAAAACTCAAGCATCTAGTTTGGGAGGAGAAATTCAATCTAGACATTCTCCACATTCATATTAGACAAAATAAGACATGGTAGTTATGGAAAAATTCTGGGAGGGAGAATTCCAATGCAGCCCTACACTTCTTCACTTCCCAGAACTTAGTCCTCAACCACAACAAAAAGTTAAAAGGAAATATATCTCAAACTAGAACTAGAATAAATGAATATATCTCCTTTACGCCCATTTGGAAACTCAGTTTTGAAAGAATTCAATAAACTGGAATTCTATTTAATGATTCTCTAATGTCTATGTTTAAACGAATCGAAATCTTTCATATAAAATAGAAATGATTTTATGAGAAATCAAATTAAGTCAAATAAGATTTTAAGAAAATTTATTCTAACTAAAATATTTAGATAAAATTACTATAATAAGCTTGTAACTTAAATTAGCATCACGCTTATTTAAATAAATAAGGGCATGTCAGGAAATAAAATGGTTTCAATTTACTATAGATTCATTCCAAACAATAGAATTCAATTGAATACTATCAATTTAAAAATTATTCCAATGAAAATAATTCTATTGCAAAAATATATACATCATATGTTAGACGTTGATGGTGGGGATACCTTGAGGCAACTTAACATTACCTTTGGAAAATGCTTTGGCCAACGTTAGCCAGAATTTCTTTCAGCTTTTCCAGCACAGTATCCAAGTGAGAAGCTGCGACCTGCAACAAACAAAAGCTACATATTATACACATCGAAAGACAATTTGCAATTTTCCCCCTTTTTAGTTCACCCAGCTAGTGGCAAATATTATCAAGAAATGCCTATGTCTGACATACCAATCCCATGGCTTTTGCTAAACCAAGCCTATTTGTCGGGATAGCAATATTAGCCTGTTTATACATCCAATCAATCTTATTTTGAACATAAGCCCTGTTATCAACTTTCTGTAGAAGCATACCAAGGCAGCTGCAGCACAAAAGAAGAAATTACAATTTCAACAAGCTCACATAAGAGTGCAATCTTCAGGGAGTTTATAAAGGTGCCAACAATTGGAACTATAACATTATCTAACTGCTAAAAATTCAAGTTCACAGTTCAAATCAAGTAGCAGCAGCCAAGAAAACAAGACAAATGCAACACACCAACACAATCAAGTTTTTGTTGAACTGTAAATTATGCTGCAGTTATTATAGAAATTCTTTCCTAGAAGTGCTTTCAATTTATACATCAAAAGGCAGCATTCGCCCTGGAAGGGTCTTGTTAACAAACATATTTTATACATAACAACTAATCCTGCATGGTGCCAGAAAAAGAGATATATCTGATATTTCCAACAAATTTGAAACTAAATATTGATGCACTTCGTGACATCAACAGTTTTTATCTACTGATATTAGGTACCTTTAAGAATGATTATAAGGGATTCAAATCAGCATCAGTACTTCTGTATTACCAATTGCTCTGATCATTGAATTTGCAACCATATTTAGAGCAAGGGTTTTGAGTATTGTTGAAGACACAAGTAATAAAGTAATGGTGAATGTCCTGATGCCCTAATCAAACTCAAAGTACAAGCAATATAAAACAGAAAAGAAAAAATGCAATGCCCCCGAATCAAGCTGATTGATATTACAGGATCATAGCTAAAAAAGCAAACCATATGATGATAAAATTTTAGATTTATAAGACAGGAAAAATCAGAAGGAAGATAACATTACAATTGCATGATTTGTAGCTGCATTTCAATTGTCTACCTGAATCATAAATATCAATACATAATTCATAACAATTGACATTTTCATTAGGATATAAAAATGCAAGTTCACTAGTTCAACACACATTCACAAATTTCATGTGGATATAAAATCCAATTTCCTTTAAGGTCCACAAGAAAGAGAGAGAAAACATGATAGAATATTTGCATTGCTGTTCTAGAGAACCGAGGCAGTATTCAAGACATTGGTACCGATGAAGAAGTGCAGCATGTTCATCGTCTGGTGTATAAAGATCATAATGGTTTGAGAAAGCATTTCCCAAGGAGATCGCCCAATTAGTGTCTTGAATCACATCCAAGGATTCTGCAAGGAACTTTCACCCAAAAAGAAGAGACATTTCATATTTACACTCACCGATATAAATAGATTATATTTCATTGTGCCTCTGCTTTGCAATATGTAAAAGGAAAAGTTCAGTAGCACATGCTCCTCAGAATGTAATAAAGCAGCTCTGAATCCTGATAATGGAGGAGGATTTTTTGGGTATTTTATATATGAAAGAATCTTACATTGATTATCATGTCATCCCAAGTTTCTTGGTATGAAGGATCCTGCTTCAAGTCTTCTGTGTCGCTAACATATGCCTTCATTTTAGGAATCTAGAGCTTAGCAAAGAGAAAAATCAATTAGATTCTGCCGAAATTTTTTTTTTTTTTTCACTTGTATTTAGAAGTATAGTTGAAAGCAACTGAAACATAAATTGTTTGACAGTGAACCCTTAAGCCAATTTAGCAAGTCAAGTGAACTTGGATTATAAATTATGTGGAGATCTCTAAATGAATCTCTAGGATAATTACAGTGTTTGAACCTCCATATCCCAGTCACAAAATATGCAAAAATTGTGCGTGAAACAAAGATACATGGAACAATCAACTTGTATTCAGCACTCCTTCCCATTAATATCTCATTAATCAAACAATTTGGTTTCACAAGATTTAATTTCCCAAGCTTAATTTTGACTTCACAGTAGCATACCTCATCTTGCCAAAACAAGTTAATATTTTTGGGGAAGAGAGGCGCCAGATAACAAAGGACCTGCAAGTACCCAAACAAATGAAGCGCCTGACTCTTCATTCAGTGAAACCAAAAATGAGCAACAAATTGAGTCTTTTTTAGCCTAAACAGCAAATCACTGAAATTCCCTGATGTTGCTCTCAGAATTTTCTTTTAATTATATTTTTAATTTTTTAAAGTTCGCAACAGCTCGAAACCTTTTGCAATGTAAGGACTGGAAATGGCATAAAAAGAAAAGGAAAGGACAAGTGACCAAAAAATTCCAAACTTTTTGGTCAAATCAGCTATATATGGTCAATCCTTCTCATTTGGAGAATTATACACAGCCTTTCACATCAGCTTCAATTATAGCCAAGCTTGGAATGGAATATGCAAAAACTCTCAAATTGCTATCATGAGTCATGACATATTTTATTCCAAAGACATTTCATATTGTTATCTAACATGGTATATTTAATTCAAGACCCTAAAAGTACAATAAATGCACTTTTAAATATTTATTATGATCTAATACTTAAAAAGAAAAATTAGAAAAAGAAATTTGTGTCTTCTCTCTCTATCCTTCCTGCCCTCCCCTTAAATATTGCTTATCTGAAATTCTAAGAGTAAGATATATATGCCACATCAGCAATTTAAGCCTCGAGAGTTCTGACACATGCTTTTTCAAATTTGGCTATTAATTGACACTAATATGAATGGTTATGTATTTAAGTGACAAGAGTGAAAGGATTGACCAATGAAAATAATTGCAAATTCAAAAGAAGGTTTAATTTTCTTTTCTTTTCTTTTTTTTTTTTTTTTTGGTCATTAAACCAAAAGAAAACAAGAAACCTGAGCACATTTTCAGAAAGATGTGAAATGTAACCGACCAATCCTAAACCTATCACTTCTGAAGAACTTGTTTATTCATTGTTCAAGAAGAAGCATAGGGAAACAGCTCAATGTTGCTTTAGCATTGCTTAATTGCAGAACTTTTTTGATAATGGATTACACTAATCAAGGATAAGACAAGCATACAGTCAAAATCTGAGTTGCCAGCTGCTCTCTTGCCAGAGGATCATGCAAAAGCACCAGCAAACGCGCAAACAGCTCCTGAATAGCAATATACCAAAACAGTTGTTATTCATATACACGTAACTAGCAACAATACTTAAGATAGTCGTGTCAATAGGTAAGATCAACCTCAGGACTTGGAGTACCAGCACGACTTTTGTACTCACTAAGCATGCTACTGATATTAGAAGATCTATGCCTGCACAATTCTGAGATGCATCTGCAAACCTGTTATCACAGCATATACATAATGGACATAAGAATACAAACATCCACCAGGAACCAACCCAAGAAAAATAAGGCAGGACTGAAAAAAGCAAACGACACATGTAAACTGAAAGCAAGCATTAAGGAAAACAATAAATTCTGGGCAATTATCTCAGTTATTGAAAAGGTCAATGAAAGTTGGATGATTGAAGGACATACCGTCGCAACAGCACCAGTATAAACCCGTGGAATGATCATATTCAACAGAAATGGCCAAAGAATATGCTGCAGCAATTAAGGCATGATTAGAATACAAAAGTTATTCCCTCAACTTAAGAAACATAAGAAACCATAAGAGTGCAAGTCAAGGTATAGCACCACAGAGAGAAATTTGCACCAGTATCTATGTACGTAGAAACAAAATATCAAATACCTCCATTTCCGGAATTGTAATAGTTATCAGAAGAAGGCCTTTCTCACAGATTGCTCTCAACTCTATTGGACAAAATCTTTCCAACTTAATCTGAGGAAAAATATATATTAATGTGTTAGCAAGATTTAACAAATATCACATGAGTAAATTACAGACCCCCTACCCCTATCCCTCTTAAAAGTGGCAAAATATATTTTGACTCCTTTTCTGTAAGTCAAATAATAAAAAGGGAAAAGTACAAAATTATATCTTGTGATTTTTCCTATTTGGAAAATACGGTCCCGTGATTTATTTATTAGCAAAACTCTACTTTGTGGTATAATGTCGTTTGCAAAGGAAATATCAGATCTATAACTTTGTTACATCTATCTGACCTAGTATTAGATTATGTACATTATTTCAACTAATTGTGTATCTAAAATTTAGATACAGAATTTCTTCATTCTAAATACAAAATTTGTTCTTTTTTTTTGTTTACTTTTTGTATATATTTGAACAAATTCTACAGTAATAAAAACAGAATTCATTCAAATATATATATATATATATAATGTGAGGAAAAAAAACAAATTTTATATTTAAAGTGAAAAAATGATATACCCATATATAATTAGTTGAAATAATATACAAAATTTGATACCAGATCAAATAGATGTAACGGAATTACGAGTCCACTTTACAAACAACATTATACCACAAGGTACAGGATCATATTTGCCAAAGACAAAAACCACAAGATAGAATTTTGTATTTTCCCCTGATAAAACTTGTTATACTTTAACCCTTCCATTACGATATGAAGTTGTCCCTTGGGTTTTAACTTGAACAACTTTTAATCCCTTTGTTATTAGATACTAGAACTTTTTAATTCCCAATGTTGAGAGAAGAAAGACTAAAAACTTGTTTCACTTAAAAGGTAATGCATGTTCCACTTAAAATTGGAGAACTAAAGTTTGCATGAATTACCAAATTTAAGAAGTCAAGAAACATGAAGTTCAATAAGGCAGTAAGTAAAGCATGGATTTTTCTAAGTTTCACAGGGTGTTTTCTTATTTACCCATACCATAATCAAGAGCAATATCCTGCAAACTTAAAAGTCAAAAACATGAAGTTCAATCTAGAAAAAAATGTACCAACTCAAGTGCATATTTTTGCTAAATTTCACAGGGTGTTTTCTTATTCGCGTATATCATAATCGAAGACAATATCCTGCATCTCAGTTTCAAACTTGACCAACAGATACTTAAGTATAGTTAGGTGACGTATAAATCATCCACTTAAGTGATTATCAAAGCCAAATGTTAGCATGTCTTCATGCATCTGGTGCATATTTTTGCTAAATTTCACAGGGTGTTTCTTCTTCATTCATATCATAAACAAAGTCAATATCCTGCATCTCAGTTTCAAACTTGACCAACAGGTACACAAGTATTTTGTTAGGCGACATATAAATCATCCACTTAAGTGCTTCTCAGAGCCAAATGTTATCATGTTTTCATGCATCTGGTAGTGGTAGTATGTTTACAACATTAGACCCTCTCCTAATTCTACACCTAAATTTACTATGTTAATGAAGCCAAATCAATATTTAAATTATGGCAAGTCATAAACTCAAATCATTTTTTTTACTTAATAAGTATGGAGCACACCAGAGACTAGACTGAGGTGTACCTTGGAGTTCTGAGGATCATTTCTGTCAATATCTGGTAGAGCACAATGGCGTACAAGGTATTCAACAAATAATTCCCCAGATGGACCAACCAAATAGCAATGTGAAGCCATAACTACAATCAACTACCATTAAAGCAACAGAATAAGAATAATAAATTAGTTGTGTATTATGAACAGTTGAACCATAAGAACATATAATCCATCATAATAACACACCTCTGACAAAGCCTTTTGGACACTTAAATTTTGCTCATCTAGCAAGGACTTTACAGCTGCAACTAGCAATGGCCTTTCATTATGCCAAGCTTCAGACAACCTTCATATGAAAACATATACAGGTAAGGTCACATGGGATAAGGAAGTGCAGCAATTTCAAAATACAGAATTGGAAAAACCTCGGTAAGAGATGCTTTAAGACACCTAGTGCACCAGAAGTAAAGGACTCTTCCTTTAATCGACATTTCTAGTAGCAGAAATATGAAAGAAGAACAAGCAGCATTACATCAAAATTTTAGTCATTTTGTATAACCAGTGCAGAAATAAAACATAATAAATAGATATAGTTAAAAAATTAACTTATAGTACTAGCTGTGCAGTCATTGAATCTCAAAACTATTTTAGCATGGAAATCGATACTCACATTCAAAAGGAAGGTAAACAAATCATTGGGGTAAACCAAGCCAATGGTCAGAAAACAACGCTGAACTTCATTATAAGTCTTCAACAAAACAAAACACAAGAATAAGCAAGGAGAAAATGATACATTCTAATAGAAAGCACAAGAAAGGAATTATATATACTCAAATAAAAAACAGGCAGAAAAAGCTTGTTTCCCAAGACAGATATATAGACCTTCAGTCCCACTGAAAAATCCGGATGCTCTTTGATATCATTATTCATGCAAACAACCGGAAGAAGAGTTGATAGAATAACAGTGAGATCCTGTAATATATAAGCATTAAAGAGATCTCAATATTGTTCCTGCAGTTCCCAAACCAGCAATAAGCTACTCACCAAGTAAAGACAGCAACAACATGTAATTGTTGATAAAAGGAACATATAACATGTCAAAATCACTTCATACGACGTTCACAAGCTCCTTCAAATTCCAAATCAACACAAAATTGAATCCCACATTCTTTCAAGTCACAAGCAAGCATTAATATGTATTTGTCCCACACACCCAATATAGATTTAACTATAACTTGATCCCAATCTAGTTGGAGCCTACTATATTGATTTTTATTCCTCATTCTACTCAGCTTAGGGTCAGTTCTATTTAAGCATCTAATGTTACTAAATCCTTCTTCACTACTTCACCCTAATTCATCTTAGGCCCATCTCTCATCTTTTTACTCCATAACTTGAATATGTTCTTCTGTAATGATGCATATACTGTTTGTTACATTAGAAACGCCCAAAACATCCAATCACCACCCTCCTCTTAACTTACCTTCAATCATACAACCTCCGCTTTCTATAAATGCAATCATTCCTTACCCAAAACATTTTCTTATTCTACCATGCATCCATTTTAGCATTCCCATCTTTCCTGTATAAATTTTATAGACATGTATTTTGTTGGTCAACACTTACATCATAATTGATTGAATTCCAATCTTGCAGATGCTCTTTTACAACACAGCTAATTTTACAACTTTATTAAACCAACTGCTTTATTTGATAGACTTGTACCACGAATAATTGCACCTCCACTAATTTTCTTCCACATAGGCTGAATTGTAATTGTATGCCCTATAGTCCTACTTTTGTCCTCATCCATCTTGTCTCCACAGTGCCTGTATGGAACCTCTCCTACTAATTATCAATTCCACATACCTAAATTATCCTACTCTCAGGATTAATACCTACCATTGCCCTGCAGGGGCACATTGCACAGACTAACTTCTTTATCTTACTTTCCTAACTTTTCCTACCACAATCCAAGAGCAGACATAGCAAATTAGTAGTCATATCGTGCTAATTAGTAACAGCATTCTGATCACAAATATACATCACTTGCTCTGCCCCAATATTCTTGTCCTCCTTTCTATTTTAGGATATCCCAAATATTTGTCCGCTTCCATATCTAAGATTACAGCAATTGTTTGACACTACATAATTGGCTTTTTTGGAAAATGCTAAACATTGGTAATTAAGTCTAATGAACTTCAAGAATTATAACATAAATATCAAGGAAGTAGTTACTTAAAAAGAATAAGCATTTAAAAAAAAAGGAGCATTACCTCAAAGTCAAGCAATGGTGGACCAGTTTCAGACAGTAATGAGGCATTTAAGATATTGTGAAGACTACATGTAGCAAGAAGGGCGATATCTTGATCCTTTTTATACCTAAGAACATAAGTAGGGATGATATCTCAATATGATCCCAATTGATGCCCATCTGAGTGCATCAAGGTATATAAATGTGTCTGTGTAGAGTTCATTTAAAAAATATCTAGTTAAAAAGGCAATGATTTTAAATTTTAACTCACAATTCTAATACAGTAGGAATAAGTCTTGGTAAAGCAGCCTTTAGTTGTGTCCGAGTGATAAGACCGACCATCTGACCTAATGCTTCAACAGAAGATGTGCGGATCTGTCCCAAATAAGAAACCAATTAGTCATCATACAACAAAATCCAAAAGAAAAAAAAAAGAATAAGCCAAATGCCACACCGGTAACCAACATAGTTCAAACTGTTTCTGCCCACACCCCCCTATCTCTTCTTAGGAACCCTACAGACACACAGTAGACAGTTACAACACCTATTGCACTATTCCGGAAAAAGAAAGAATAAACAAAAACTAATACCAATATAACAACGTGCATGAGTTTTTTAGTAACTTCAGATTTTTTTAGAGGTTTTTTCGTTTTTCACATTCACTTACTATTTGAACCATACCAATAAATTAGCCCATCACACAAATAGCATCATGCCGTTCAATAACAAATCATTACAAATAAGTTATATTAATTTAACTCCTAAAGTGTACTACCTAAAGATATGTAATCTAAAAGTCAAATAAAGAAACAAAACCAATCATAAGTAGAATGCCAGACAAGAAATCTGGCATTTCTCCAGTTTTATAAAGGAAAGGTCACTCCACAGAAGAAAACTAACCAAAATGCAAAGTTTTCCAAGACAAAGGTGTATGACTAGGTGTTGTAAACAAATGTATATTTAAAGAGAAGAGCGGGAGAAGGGAGGAGCGAAGAATGGATCTGAAAGGAAAAGAAGCCATGGGAGAACATTTAGCATACCTTAAGATCCCGTGAAGTTGCCCAAACTCTCAACAGAAGCTCAAAAGCAGAATTTAGAAAATACCTAGATAATAACACATTTTCTTCAAACATTATGTTGTGAGGATATATTAGGAAAAAAAAAAAGCAATAAACTGGATTTTGATCTTACATGACACCAGCATCAATAGGAGAATGTGAAGGGCAATCCATGTTATATTGCAACACAGCCTGGCACCAGCACTTAAATGCTATAAAAGAATAGCATGTATTACAAGCAGCTTGGCATTTAGAAATAAAAATTGAAGCAAGGCAATAAACAATCTTTATCAGAAACAGCTAAAAAGAAGTGCACAAGAAATATATTCTAGTTGAGGCTAAGGGAAGCTCAGCAAAGGTTTTCAGGAACAACCAATAAAAGACAATAAATGTGCAAGTTATATCAACAACCATCTTTTTCTCTTTAAACTTGAAACAGAGAAATGGGTGCAATACTATGATTAAGAGTCAAAATAAAATAAAATTTGTTTTCATGATGTTAAGAAATAATTCTAATTTATTGACAATTGCCTGTTGAGAATTTGTTTGGTAGCCATAAAATTTCAACAAGTCTTATTTTCTCTTGATTAAACATAAGACTAAAATTAAAAAATAAATTCACCTAAAGCCGAACAAATAGGCCAGCATCATTTGGAAAAAATTTTCTCTATATACATCCAGATTTAGAATGATTGACGCTTTATACTGAAATTTTTTTACAGTTGGATCCACGATTCTTCAATTCATGACAGATCCAAAAAATAGTACAATCAGAGCTGAATGTGTTAACAAAATTCAAGGATGAAACTAACAGCAATCATATGTCACAGATCAAACTGCTTGTGATACAATAAAGTGGCAACAGAAAAATTCACCACACCATTTGCAAATACTGGCCGATGAGCATCTCGCACATTTCCAAGAATAGGTAAAACTCGTGAAAGTACATGTTTTAGCCTTGGGGTAAACTGCAAAGCTTCAATGAATGCAAAAGTACAACACATTCAGTGTAAGCATCCAGATACGCTTGCCAAAAGCTTTTCCAGAAAGCTAAAGAAAATTCAAAACAGAAAGGGAGCTAGATGATTAACCATCAGCCAAAGCAAAGTCTGCAAGTATTTGAACCATAGCTGGCGAAGCTGAACTAGGCCCAGACAGATGTAAAAATATTTCTTCCATCATCTGCCAAATCAAGAAGAACAAGAATTATGGAACCAAATTATCAAGAGATTAACTGAGAAATATGGGGGGATAAAGATGAGAAAATAGCAGCTGATGCCAAGAATGCGTGATTCATCATGTAAAATATATAAAAAAAAATGGGGAAAACACACCAAAATGCTACTGGAGGGCAAAATTTCAAGTGATGATAACAAAAGGTAGAACTGAAAATGAAATGAAAGCCGTACATATAGCCAACTATATGAATAATGACACCTAAATATGGGCTAAGAATGTAAGTAGAACATTCAGGCACAAGCAGATGAATGCAACTATGCACTCAGACACCCATTTGCCAACCTAAAACACAACAAAATACGAGTGCCCAAAAAAAAAAAACACATAAATTGCAATTAGAAATACATGCTAAGAATGTGATCAGAACAAACCAACTATATGGTTTAGCATAAACACACTAGCAGTGGCAAACAGAACTACAAAATTCCAACTAGATGATATTATAAGTGGGCCTAACCACATTCCTAAAATTTCATTAAGTTACGAAACCGCATCTTCAAATCATGAATTTCTCAGTTCAACTAAAACAATGCCCAAAGCACAACATTTTGCAATCTTAACGACTCACTTGAATGCTTTTGGTTTTGTCGCCCATTATAGGAGCCAATGTCTTACTATCTGACTTCTGTACATAATTGTCCACAATTGTTGCTTATTTGAGAATCTGGTTATAGATTATCTCTATTAACTGAAAGACATGACAATTTCACTCCTTATACCTAATGAATGAACTGCAACATCCTTTTCCACTTCTCATTCCATTCACATTTAACACTGGACAATTTTTGTAAATGTTACTCGATCACTCATGAAAAGGAAAAACGAATTCTTCATAGAAAAGAAAAAAGATGAGGAGAAGATAGAAGCCACTGTTGATTGTGAACAACTCATAAAAACACACTTAAACAAAAGAGACCTGTATTCAATTTCACATCTACCTAAGAGTGTCTGCAATATAGTACCTACTTGGGAGTAAGAAACTCACCAGGTCAGGCAAATGTAAGCCTATCGAAACAAGTAGACCAGCTGCAGCTCGTTGCCAGTCAGCATTGAGCTCCTGCCTCAAGAAGAACAAAAACAGCAGCTTAAGTGCAGTTATCCATGAATTGACTAATTGGACAAGAGAAGATGAAAAATAAATAAACAAAACAATTTACCAAACTCTTACGAAACAAATGCTCATATAAGCACAAACTAAAGTAATAAACCAACAAACAGACCATCCAGGAACCACATTATCATGAATTCAAGCAGTCCAATCACATAATAATCAAATAAATGGCAAGAGAAACACAAAACGAAACACCATCTAAAAAGCTATACAAACAAACGCAACATTAGCATACCTTAGAGGAGATCATTTCGGCAGTAGCAATCTTAGCAAGCTTAGCCATGTAAGAAGGATCAACATCTCGCTTATCCAATGCCTTAACTCCCAATGCCATTACTTGAAATACCCCAGCCATGTTCCCAAACCTCTGTAACAAATCACAAACACCTCCAATCACGTTTAACATTCCATTGTGATTCAAAATCAAACAAACAAACACAAAATTAGTAGTTGTAGTAGTAATTACTCGACGTCCTCCTCTAGAAACCGCGGAGCAACAATCAAGAACCAGAAGCGGATTCCTGCATAATTCTGCAGCAATTACACACATAATAAAAAAACAATTTAAAAAAATGAAATATTAACTATACAGTGAGGCGATGTCTTTAAGAGAGGCCGTGGAGGATTGTCGAACAATGGGGGATTCATCTGCTAAAGAGGAGACCAAAACCTGAATCGCCTCTGCAAAATACCAAACGGACAAAGAAATAGTGAATTAGATTCGAAACGGAGACGGGACGAATGAATTGAGAAGCGGAAGGTGAAATTGCAAGTACCTGGCGCTGGAATCGATGTTCCGGAACTGGAAGAAGCCATGGAGACTTGAGAACGGGAGATCAAAATAGGATATAGGAAGACACACGTCGTTGTTAAATTTTGTGGCTAGCACTTGGGGCCAAACTGATTTGGCTTTGCTGCAGTGTGTCCATTCATGTAATTATGGGCAAGAACGAGAGGGGTGAGCAAAACCGAACCGGATGAACAGGCTACATTTAGTTGGTTCAGTTCGACTTTCTACTTCGACCCAGTTTGATTAAAAAATAAAAAAATTTTGATTTTCAAATCTTAATTTAATCGTGAAAATCAAAAATCGATTTAAATAAAAAGATAATAAATTTTGATCATCCCAATTTTTAACCAAATCAACCTAAAAATTAGTTATTTCTTAATGAATCCAATGGAAAAATTTTTATGAATCGATTTATATGCTAGTTAATTTGATATAATTTTCTGGTTCTTTTACTCACTTCAATTACCATTTAATCCAAAAATAAATTCAAAACTGAGGGAGCGCTTACCTTAAGAGTATGATTAAATTGAAAATTTATAATGGAATGAAAGGAAAATGATTGGTTTAGAAAATAATTTTATGTTTGGATAGAATGGGTTAGAGTGAAATGAAGTAATTTGAAAGGTTTTGGTAAACTTTTCTAAAACCACCCAAATCAACATATTAGAACACTCCAAATTGGAAAGTTTCTATGAATTTGAAAATAAAAAAACGATTTTACCCTCATTTTGGAGTTTTTGACCAAAATATGCTCTTTTCTTTTTTTGACTTTTTCATTTTTTTGTTTTTATTTTAATTTAATGATATTCATATAATAATCAAAATTCCTATAATTAAAATCTATGCCCAAAATATTTAATTTTCATAAAATTAAAATTCTCATCCATAATTAAATTAATTTTCATAAAATATATAAATTAACATGTTTATATTAATTCTCTTAAATATAAATATAATACTTATCACTTAAATAAATTAATATTAAATTTATTTAAATTAAATAATTAATTATTCATAATTAATTATTTTCATGACATGAAATATTTCTTATAAATGATTTAATTTTTCAAAATTAATAAAATTATTCTCATATAAGAATTTAATTTCTCATAATTAAATACATTAGATTAAATCAAGTTACATAATGTTCTTAATTAAATTAAATTAATCATTAATTTAAGGGTATTTTTATCAATTTAAAGATAATATTTCATTTCATTCCAATGCAAACAAATAAAATTAATCTCAAATCATTCGTTTTCATTCATACTATCACAAACACAAATATAATTTAACACTTTTTTTCCAAACCAAACTCATTCATTTCATTTCATTAATAACTCTTTCAACGTTTTATAAATCATTAATCCAAACAAGCCATAAATCAGAAACACGACCCTATTTTGGCAAAAAAAAAAATCAAAAACAGAACAAAAGCATTCATAGGTGTTTTAAAATAAAGTATGGTACGTAATTTTGTTTTTTTCTAAACTGAGGAATAATAAATAATGAAGTACAATTATACTTTCTTTTTTATATTTTTTGATGAATTACAATAAATATCATAGGACCAATTTTTACGCCAACTGTAATTAAATACAACCATAATCATGCAATTATTTAAGGCAATAAAAGTAATTTCTTCCTTTATGTGATTCCCAAAAATCAAAATCCAAATAAAATTGATGAGAAAATTTTTTTTATTACTACGTGTGTTATTAGCATAACTCACATCTTTGCCCATACAAATGTTACAAATTCTTTATTTGAATATATAAGTTTTATATTTAATATTGCTAATCACATATATGTACGGACAGATTAGATCAATACATTCTAACTATTGTTTATATTTACGTACCTTCAATTATTCTCTAAAATAAAGTATCTTCCATTATTTATGCCTCTTTATAGATATACATCTAGATATAAACATATATTCTCTTAAGTTTGATATAGTCAAAAGTCTTAACCATAAAGTTGATGAACAAACACATTATTATATATACTAAAGTTGAATCCAATGGCATTGTTTTGAAACAGTCCACCCGATTTTGTTTACTTTTTCATTATTTTTTGATTTGCTCTTTTTACCTTTATAATTTATATAATATTAGATTGCATTGTTTTTAAAATAGTACCACCCAATTTCTCTTACTTTTTTACAAATTTTTTATTTTTTGTTATATAGATTAAAGTTGAATTAGATAGTGCCACTCGATTTTATTTACTTTTTTATTATGTTTTTTATTTTCTTTTTTCTTGACAATTTATACATTATAAGATTGCACTTTTAAAAAAAATTATTTTTATTTTTACAATATATATATATATATATTATTGATTATCATTTAATATAATTTTTGACATAAATTTATTTAGATTTACTATAATTATCAATAACTTTTAACATATTTCAACATTTTATTCCCATATAATTTAATAACTATAATTTTTTTTACCATTTTAATTTTTTTATTTTTCTCTAAAATTATTAGTTGTACATTAGTTATCATTCAAAATGATTTTTGACATAAGTTTATATAATTTATACTTTTATAGTTATCATTAATTTTTAATATAAACACAACACACATATCCTCTCTATATACATTAATAATCACATTTGATGTGATATTTGTTCAATTTGCATATCATTTGTTTTAAATTTTATTTATCAATGTTATATATCTTTTAATTATCAAAAATTATTTTCTTTAACATATTCCATTATTTCTATAATAATGGTGTGCAATTTCTCTTCATAATCATACTTATTATTATTTGATTTTTTATTTTATACATGCAATATAATATATAATTAATATTTACTAAAACAACTATATCTTTTTTTTCTTCCATTTTCCTTTTTATATATTTTAATTTTTTCTCTCTAAATTTAATTGACTATATATTATTATCAAATATAATATGCCATAAATAATTATAGTTATCATTAATTCTTAATATAATTATAAATATTTAATTTTTATTAATAAATTTATTTAATTTTGTTTTTAACTCAAAAATTATCAGTAGCAAATTTTTATAGGATTTTAATATAAATTAGTTTTTATAAGCAGTTTACTTATATTAATTTATAATATAATGGAAATTTTTTTATTTATATCAATAAATTCACTAATTTTAATTTTATTTAATAAAATCATTCATACAATATTTTTAAAAGAGATTTGGTCACAAAAACTTATAAAAATTCAAGATTTTGATGTGATAATTTAATGTTATATTTTTATACTTTATAAACTATATTAAAGAAATTTGCTTAGTTATTGTATGATAATATCACAAATATTCTATCAAAAATAACAATAAGATTTTATTATAAAAATTTTGAACTAAAATATTTATTAGGATACTAATTAAAGTTTATTGTTTGAATTGAAACTAATAATAATTATAATAGTCGTAAATATATTTCAACTCATAATTCGCATAAAATAATTATAGTAAATAATTTATCTTGAATTATTATTATGTGTTTTATGTACTATGATCAATTTTCCTATATTAATTAGATTTTGAATTCGAATCTATAATCTCACAATTTTAAAGATTTTCTATTATCATTAAACTAAAACTCAGTTATATTATGATCACATTTTTATATTAAAGAAAATATTTCAAACAAAGCTTAAATATTTTAAGCTTGTATTTGCTAATTTGATTTGACAATGAATTATTTCTAAATGTACATTATGATGTATTAACTACTCAAGTCAAACTCGACTACGAATGATGAATTTTAATAAGTATTACAATGTATTGATCGTTAATGATGTGTATAAGTCAATTTTGAAACTGATGTTTTTAATAATGTTATAGTTGTATTTTATTAAATATTTTTATCATATTGTGTTTATAACTAGATGATAAATTTCATGAACAGTTAATTCTACTTAAAATCATCAAATAGGTGATTTGATAGTAAAATTATTAGGTATGCAAAATTTCATTATAAATTGTCCTTAGATGATCATTATTATTGAGATAATAATAAATAAATATTAATATGTATTTTGATTGGTGACTATATATTACTAGTATTTTATGTGACATATTAAATCAAATACATAGATACATATTTGAGAAATATTACATTGGATACATATTTGAGAAATATTATATTGGACTGACCCATAATAAGAACATTACATAGATAAATTATCATAAGTAATTTCATGCAATAATATTAACTTAATCATTTGACCTAAAAATTATTATAGATTCTAATATGATAAACTTTATACTTTAATACATTCCAATATTATTTTTAACTAATGATTATATAAATTGTTATTGAACATAAAGAAAATCGTATAAAGAATATGAGTGATTGAAAAGAAATTTATCCACTATACACTTATGAGAAATATATCTCTAAGTCCTCGATGAGTTAGAGTGAAGAAAAATGTATGGTCATACAAAAATAAATTAATCAAGATTACCAACATCATTTTACGTCAATCTACTTAAAGATCAAGAAACAATTTAATTGAATTATATAAATATGATATGATTCATATCTTAGGTTCAATTGAAATGTAATGTGATAATTAAAATATAATATGACAAAAAAATTATAATACTATTTGTAAGATATATCAGGTCAGACTTGCTAGAAATAGTTTTTAATCTATTGTCAACGTTGAGTAAACCTGCAAGGTCACACATGTTGCATATAAACTCTTATAAGTACACAAATCATTTCAAGTAATATAATAATAAGCGGAAATCACCCCAATGAGAATTATTTTAGATAAGTATCAATCAAGTCTTAATTTGTGTATTATCTAATAATCGAAATAATAAGAGACTAACAAACAAAAACTGAAATTGTAAAAATAATTAAACAAAACTAAAATTAAATGAAAAAAAAACTCTATATGATAATGATTTTCAGGAAATTCAAGTACACTAAAATATCATTTCATAAATATATCAAGAGAATTGTTTTAATTGAGATAAGGTTGTGCTTAAATATTAATTTTCCTAATTTACCCAATAATTTATCTCAAGCAAAATTGAATATATTATTACTAAAATTATGTCTACTCTCGTGATTACAAATTCAATAACAATGCACTAATCTGCATGAATAATCTTTGAATATCTCTATAAGTCAAACATGTCTATTTTGTCTAGCTTACTCTCTACATTCTCAAAATTTTCAATCAAGAACTTTTGCATATCTCATGTTTGCTTCTCTTCTTGTTGGATTGGTTGAGTTATGGAAACTCCACCTTGTTACCTTTGAGGAAAGCTAAAAGGATGATAAGACTTAGCTTGATTGTCTTGGTTACTGCATGAAAAGTTGGAATGATTCCTCCACCTAGGATTTAAGGTGTTGAAATTTGGATTGTTGGGCTGCCTATTGAAGTTGGAAAAATATTGCACATGCTCACTTGAATTTTGAATAAAAGAACTCCCCATTTGGCATTCGATTCTCATATGTGCTCCTCCACACCATTCACAATTCAACGGTGGGTAGTGATAGCATGCACACTCACACTTTCAATCTTTTTTGCAAGAGCATTCATCTTGGCATTTAACATAGTATAGGCATCGAGTCATGAACACCTGCAACCTTTTTGTTGATCCCCCTTTTGCTTACCCATTAGTAATTGTTTGAGGTCATCTCTTCCAATAATGCATATGCTTTGTCGGTTGATTTTACCATGAGTGCATCTCCTACTGCAACATCAATAGTAATGTGTACCGAATGATTAAGCCCAATGTAGAAGGTTTGGACTATCAACCAATCCGACAAACCATGAGATAGACACCTTCTTTGCAACTTCTTAAATCTTTCTCATGCTTCATATAATGTCTTACTCGACTCTTATTGAAAGTTTCCAATTGCTTGCCTCAATTGCGCAATCTTGCCAGGCCAAAAAGGCTTTAAAGAGATCCTCCCAAGTGGTAAAAGAGTTAAGTGATATAGAATTTAACCACCTTTTAGCTTTATCTCTTAAGAAGAAGGGAAATAACCATAATTAGATTGTATCATCGTTTGTCTCATTGATCTTGAAGGTTGCACAAATCTCAAGAAAATTAGCGATATGTGTATTTAGATCCTCATAGCTTCACCCCAAAAGTATTTTATTGCACCATTTGGATAATTATCATTTTAATCTCAAAATTATTGGCTGCAATAGCTAGTTTTGCAATGCTTGACTAAACCTCTTTTGTTTGTGGCATGGTGAATTCTTGCAAAACTTTTGGTCTTCTTTCATCCGCCATTGTATCTGTAAGCAAACTCCTTTTTTGTTTTTGGAGTTGCCTTCAAATGTGAAATGTGCGCTCGATTTCAAGATCAAAGTCAAATAAGCCTAAGGTTTTTGAATGACGCATATACCAAAGACTTCACCTATCAAAGGAAACCAACACATAATTAAATTCACAAAAATTAAAAATGCATAATTTAAAACAAGATTAATAGAAATCTTAAGTGAAATTGATATTATGAAAAAAATCTCTGGCAACAACGCTAAAAATTTATTGCATATAAACCCTTGTTAGTATACAAATCACTTCAAGTAATATAATGATAAGTAAAAATCATTTCCATGAAAATTGTTTTACACAAGTACCAATCAAGTCTTAATTTTTTATTATCTAGTAATCGAAATAATAAGAGACTAATAAATAAAAACTAAAATTGCAAAAATAATTAAATAAAATTGAAATTAAATGAAAAGAAACTCTATATGATAATGATTTTTAGAGAATTTTAGTACACCACAATATCATTCCACAAATATATCAAGAGAATTGTTTTAATTCAGATCGGGTTGTGCTTAAAGATGAATTTTCCTAATTTACTCAATAATCTCTCTCGAGTAAAATTGAATATATTATTACTAAAATTATGCATACTCTCGCAATCAAAAAATTCAATAATAATGCATTAAGTTTTATGAATAATCTTTGAGTATCTTTAGAAGTCAAGTCTATTCTCATGATCTCAATCTCCTAGTTTAATATGTTAGGACTAATCTTAGACTTTCACTCTCGTTCCATCATTTAGAATCTCAAACATTACATATATGCGATTGTTCATACATACAAGATCAATTAAGCTTAAACATATTAAATCAAGACACCCAAGACAATTGAAGTAAAATTTCCTTTATAGATTCGTGAAATAAATATTAGACTTTCACCTTAATTTCTAGAATTGAAGAATTAGTTCATCCTAAAAGAAGAAAAAAAAACAAAGAAGAAAAAATCCATTGAATTGAGTAGAGGAATATTCAGAAGAAAAGTTTTGCTAAACAAAAACAATGAAAACTCTAAGAGAGAATATATTCTTCAATTTTCATAAAATCTTCTTTTTTGCTGTTATAGATCTTGGATATATTTTTCTCTCCTAAAAATATGCTCTTTTTTCACCTAAAAATCTCTATCCAAGTAGGTCAAATCTCCTTAAAAAGCAACTTGCAATTTACGTTTCAAAAACTGGATTTGATGCCTTGCATGGCCCGATGAATAAGTCATGCAAAAACCCACACACTTAACTGCTTACGTGATTCTTCTCTATTGACTGGTCAACTCTGCATTTATGCATGGTCTAACGTATGGGTCATGCGACACTGCTGAAAACTGTAATTTAACTCATTTTTTAGAGATTCTTTACAAACATAAAAGAGACAAAAAATTAATTTATTCCAAAATAAAAACACTATTAAAATAAGAAAAACTCATCATTTCTAATCTAAAAATATATAATAAAGTAATCCTTATCAAAATTTTCCAAACTTGAGGTTTTATTTGTCCTTAAGCAAAGGAAGAAATAACAAAAAAAACTTCTCAAATTATAATTGCAAAACTTTGAACTTAGAAAACTCCATAATAAACTAACACAATCAAACTCATAAGAAAATTTATAATATTGAAGTTCACTATCAAAATTTTGTAAGCAATTCCAAACATAAATCAATAAAGAAATATGCAAAAACCATGTGCACCTTTTTCATTTATGATGCAATTTAAAAACAATACAAGCTAGTATAGTCAAACATTTTCCAAAAATAATGTTATGCATAATATCATAGGCAAGAACATGCAATTAATCTCCACTAATAAAATTACACATTTCATCAAGGATCAAAAGGTCTTTATTAGTTTGTAACGTGACTAAGAAAAAAATGGTTTGCTAAACAAAAAGATAAAAATTAAAACAAGAGAATTCCAATAATAAAAATAATCAAGTAACATTAAATATTCTCATATGTTCTCAAAATTTCTTAACTTGTCAAACCCTTCATTCGTTCATTCCTTAGCAATAGTCACTCAAATAATCTAAATTCATCACAAAACTTAAGAGTAAATTATGTACAAAATGCATCTCACATAGATTTGCGAACTCTAAAGAATTTAAGTATTAGAGCTCAAAAAACTTCATACTTCTTAACTTTTTCCTTTTTTTTTGTCTATTTTATATTTTTTCACTTTTTCTTTTTCATATTTTTTCTTACACTAACCCAAATAACCAAAAAATTGTAAATATGCAAGCATTACACATCCTAACTCTTTTTTTTTAAAATATCAAACACTTGCACATATGCTTTAATATACAATCAAGAAGGAAATTTAACTTTCTCAACAAACATAATGAAAATTCTAGTGTCACTTAAAAATTTTAATTCTAAAATTCTCTTAGTGGGTAAGTCATAATATAAGTTATATGGTAATATGGTTAAGGGTACTTAAAAAAAAGCTTGTATACATTCTTAAAGTGTTTTTCAAGGCTAAATGTGTTAACATAAAAAAAACCTGTCTAAATCATTTCCTTAATCAAGTATGAATTAATATTTCACCCCAAAAAATTGTATGTTTTGTTTTAGAATTAGTGAAATTTTTTTTAACAAATTAGCATGCATATTCTTAAATCTAAACAAACAATCAATTTCAAAGTGTAATGAATCAAACAAGTTTCCCAATCAACCTAACAAAAAATTATGTGCATCATTTATCAATTTATTTAAATGTTGACATTTTCTAATAAAACTGATCGTGCATAATTTCATTATAAGCATTCTAAAATCTGAAAATTCACAAATGATGAAGTCATTACTTTCAAGTTAATTCATTTTCACTTTTAAAGCAAACAATTTACATAAAAAGGAAATAAATCATTGAAATGCTCAAATCAACAAACCAAAGTTTTCTTTTTATAATTTAATGAATCTCCCAACAAAAATAAAAGAATAAATCCAATGTCAATATTCACAAAAAGAATAAAAGATTGAAAAAATTAACTAAAGTCTTTTCCTCAAACTTAAATTAAACATTGTTCTCAATGTTTGAAAAGAAAATAAAACTATAAGGGCAAAAAGACAAAATTCTGCCCTTTTTATGTGCGATTTTAAACACATTTGAGGCAATATTTCCATAAATAAGTGAATATAGAACCATCAATTGTTGCACATAAGTTTTTCTTTCACCAATAAACCCAGATTTATTAAAATAGTGTGAAAACCAAAATAAAAAGTGGTGCATGTGGACAAAATTATGTAAATGCAAATGGTTTGTGCAACAGGCCATGCACCTGGATTTAATCCAGCAGCATGTTGCTAGACACAAACAATCCCAAAATTTCTAAACACCTACATAACAATATCAGTTCATAAATTTCTTAACAAATTCAACAAAATTTTCGAAATTCAACAAATTGATTTTAATTCTACAATTCTCATATTCACACATAATTCCAATTAAACACACATATTTCTAATCACCAAATTTTATTGTCTTGTAATTACTAAGTAACAAAATAAAAAACACAATTAAAACTTGTTAATAAATTGGTGTCATCAACTTAAAACAAAATTTCAAAACAATTTTGCATAGTTAAAAAGAATCATAACTTAACAACCATAATTGTCAAGTTTTTGCAATTTCCTTTATCTACAAACAAGTCTACAAATTTGATATTTTCTCAAACCCAAATCACAAGGGAACTCATCTCATTATCTACTTGAAAACATTTTCCTCTATTTCACAATCACAACCATAGTTTAAACACATTACAAAATATCTTAAGTGCACAAATTGATCTCAATCTTATACCTGCTATGCATTTATAAACAAAACATATTTTAGAATTACAACACTCTAGTCTTACAAAACAGTTTCAATTCCCCCATTTATTCCCAATTCATCATTCATTTCCACAAAACAAATCAGATACAATCTCCTCCACATAAACATGCAATAATAAAAATTGAATTTAAATTTTCCAATATGTTGTAAGTTTAACAAATTGGACACATAATATGCTCAAATTTTTCAATACGTGATTTTGCTTTACTGATTGGTTAACTATGCACCTATGCATGGTCCAACGCATGAGTCATGCAACACTGTTGAAAACTATAATTTAAATTTTTTTAAGAGATTTCTATGCAAACATAAAACAGACATAAATTTTATTTATTTCAAAATAAAAATATTATAAAAGTACCTTAAGAGGATAATGAACCTTGGATTACATGATCAAAAGTTTCCCACTGTCTTAAAAGGCTATGGTGATACTTATTGGAGTACCCTTTTAAAGACTCCAAAGCTACCAATGACTATATATATTTAACATTGTTGGTTCAGCTATTTCATGGAAGTCAAAGAAACAAAGTATTTTGGCTCAATCTACTATGGAGTTTGAGTTGATAGCACTAACCATAACTATTGAGGAAATAGCATGGTTAAGGAGTCTGCTTTATAGGAGAGACCAATACTAGTAGTCTTGATCCATTGCAATAATACTGCAATTATTGCAAAAGTTCAGAATTGTTATTATAATGGTAAAAGGTGACAAATAATGGTAAAAGGTGACAAATACATCACAAACACAACACTGTTGGAGAATTTCTCTCAATTTGGACTTGTAAGAATGGATCATGTACGTTTTGATGATAACTTCGCTGGCCTTTGATGAAAAGGTTAACTAAAGAAAAGGTCTTCAAAACCTCAAAAGGAATAGGACTAATGCCCTTGAATTGATGGGTCACTAATGATGGTAACCCAATCTATAGACTAAAGATCCCAAGAAATAGATTTAATGGGTTATAACAAGTCATAAAATGATAAGTGAAGAATCATGTTATTGTCAAGTTTCATCTTCGATAGTTTGTGAAATATGAGATCCTAAAAATAATAAAAGGTTGAGTTATTTTTAACTCTTAATGAGTGTTGTACTCTATGTAGAGTGGAGTACCTAGCTATAGGAGTACTCTTGATAGACTCACCTATATAAATGTGAAAGTGAGGCTGCTTTCTATGGGATTATAGGTAAAATTCTATAGAGTATTCACTATATTGGGATAAAGATGCATGGTTATAAAGCACAAGCTTTGACCTTTACCCTAGTAGAATTGTGTGTGAAATGTTGTTAGAGATAGAGTTCAAGACTATGGGCCCTTTAGTATAATTTAAATCATTTTCTTTATGTAAAGGTTCAAATCGAAAGACACATTTACTTATGTACAATTCTATATATTGTTTATATTGCTTGATGAAAAATGTTTTAAAAATTCAAATGGGAGATTGTTGGAGTTAGTGAATTTATAAAACAAAGGTTGAAAAATGAAAGACTAAAATACTCTCTCTACACCTATCCCACCTTAATGTTTTTACTATCATTCTTAACTCACACATTAATATTCTTATTATCATTTATTCTCATTTTTAACTCCAAATTAATGTTTTTATTCTCATTTGTTGACCATAATTCACCTTATGAACTACATATTAATTATCTCTACTATATAAGGAGCACACCCCACATAAAAAAAATTTCATTTTCTTCTCTATGTTTTTTGTTTTTTGAGCAATATTGTTTTGGGTGTTGGTATCGAGTCTTCTCCTTGTGCAAGTGACGATCTAAACAAAGGTTGATTTTGGATTAATTTATCCTAGAGATGACATGGTACTAATTTTGCATGCATATTTTTAGGCAGAGCAATGAAGCATTTTAAAAAGAGTAACCTAATCCGCGACTCAACTCAAAAAAAATTTGGTAATTTTGTTTCATCTCCCTTTTTGATCCAACATGCACAAAGTTCCAATAAACAAAATTAATAAATGTCTTAAAATTATGAAACAAACTCTATATGTGTGATTTAAATTCTATAGTTAAGGGTGAGTACAACAAATTCAAATCGAAAATTTTTATTTGATCAGTAAAATATTAAAATTGAATCATATTAAAATTTCAATTAGGACAGTGCCAAAATTTTTGTATTGCCTGAACTAAAATTCAAATTAAATTGTACTATAACCGTCTGAAACTGAAACCACTGAACTAAATTATAATTTTATATATATATATATATATATATAGTTTACTAATTAACTTACACAATTAGTATATATTAATAATAATTATTATTCATAATAATTAATAATTAAACTACTTATTAGTAATAGTAAAAGTTAACAATACTTGTTAATTCAATAATTAAAATGTAAATTATTAGTTAATTTTTTAATGAAAATATTTCCAATAATTAAGTACGAAATTTAAATAAAAGTGATTACTCATAATAATTAATAATTAGACTATTTATTTATTATTTATTAAATAATAATAAATATTTACAATACTTTTTAATTTAACATTTAATATGTAAGTTATTAGTTATTTTTCTTAAATGATTACTTGTTAAAATTTTATTTTTATTTTGGTCTTAAAGGTTAAAATAGAAAATTTAATTTTTAGTAATTGAAATAATCGATTATTTGAGCCGGTATCAAACCGAACTTAATTATCTAAAAAAAATCGAAAAATTGAACTGAACTATTTCAAATTCATATGAAGCTGAATTGAACCAAATCAAATTAAAAATTCAAGAAAATATTGATTCTCTATTTTTAAAATTCTGAAATTTTAATCCAGTTCGAAGATTTTTAAATTTTGGATTTAGATCGAATAGTGTTCATCCCTATCTATAGTTGTTCATAATTTCAAAACATCATTTGAAAGAACATAAAATATCCCACAATCATTCAACAAAATTATCATCGTGTTTGATTGTACTAAGCTTTGGCTATCTTATAACAAAAATAATTGGTTATGCTTAGAATAGTAACATTTGCGATTTTGACGCTTGCCAATCTAATTACCAAAACATACCAAATAGTCTGCTCAAAAGCATAAGAAGGAAAGTATTTATGAATCTACAATAAAAACAAACAAGCACAAAAAATTTGAAAAAGTGTGGGATACTAAGAAAATATTTTCCAGGAAAACATTTTCTACATTTTCCCCTATTTGATACATATAGGAAAATTGGTCAACAAAAATATGTTTTTAGTTAAAGGGAAAACTAAGTCATTTTTCAAGAAAATAACTTTTCGTTTTCAAAACAGAAAGTCGTTTTCTAAATTTTGACAAACTCATCCAAATGTAAAAAAAATCACATAAATACTTGTATTTATTATCATTGGTTATCTTTGACTACCAACACCCGTCTATGGTTATCGTCAATAGGCGTGGTCACCGATAATAAGTGAGACACAAAAAAATTTCATTTTTAATATATTTTTTATTATATTAAACAATAAAATAGTATAAATTTAAAACATTTATGGTTTAAATTTTGTTATAATCTAATAAATTAAAAGAAAATTAATATTTTTTTTATAGTGTGTTCCAAATATTATAAAATATTTTCCTCATACAAGTTATTTTCCGTAAAACAAACAGAATCTAAGCTGCAACTCTTGCATTTGCTGAAAGAGATTGATTAATCACACAATGTGTACGCTAGTCGTGTGTTGATCCAATGACTATCACACAAATCATGTGTAATTGCAGTATTTTTGTCAAAAAAGAACCTATAGAAGCTATAAGGCCAAGGGACCGCATTATCCTGAAACGATGAACCTTTCTAGGAGATTTAGAAGGAAACAAAACTTCATGCAAAAGAGTATGACAAGATTGTAAAGACAGCAAGAGGCAAGTTGTTTACAATTAGAAAGCTGAAATATGGTGGCAACTTACATCAAAGAATATTTTAGGCTTTTATTTCCTCTTGCCCTTTCTTCTTTTTAAGGAAATCGCACTTTGTTCTCCTCGAAAGGGATGACGTATGTTTATTTGTTCAAACAAGAACTAAGATCAGAAGAACAAGGGAGTAGAGAGCTTCTTGTGTTTAAGAAGTGAGTTTTTCGAAGTTTAATACTGTACAAGTAAAAACATTAACTTAGGTTGAACAATGGATCGGAGAATTAGAATTTGTTTTGATATTGTGATAAAATTAGATAATTCTCTCATCTAAAATGTCTAGACACATCGCAAAAAGAGTTAAACGGCCATTCACAACTAACTTTTGAGGTTGTTCCATTGGCACTACTGCTTATGCTAGTCTTTGTAAAATAGATATGAATCTACTTCATTTACTGAAGAAAACAAGCAAGAGTCCATTTAAATTGTGCATTTCCATCTTTCATGTTTAATGTTGTGCCCTTCCATGTTGCTACTTTCGAGTTTTTGATATGGTTGAAAGGAAAAAGAAAGCAAAGAGAAACAAAGAATACTACATCCTAGATGACTGATCTTGTGGATATTGGTGATTGCAACCCTCAATGTTTCTGAGCAATTGTCCATGTGAATTTAGATCTTCTTCCCTTTTCGATGCTTGAAACATTCAACAAACAATGTTGATCCAGATTTGAGTGGAAACAAAATGCAAAAACTTTAGTACTGCTAAACAAATACTCTTCAACATGTACTTGTTTTAAAGCAGCTAAATACTTGTCCATAGTGTTACAGCTCCTTTCTTCAAAGCACTGAAAAGTGCGAAGACCACAAATGTAAACATAGAATAACCGAAGAACCAAACTACAATACCACAACAAAGGGTGATATAGATTTCTCGTAGCTCTATATAACAAGCTTGCACACTGTTTCAGAATCAATTAGTTTGGTGGTTTACATGATTACCAACCTATACTCAAGTATCATGTACAAATTGTCATATGGAGGGAACAAGGCCCCATATCCTCTTTCCTGGCTAGAAATAAGCTACTAGGACAAAGAAATAGAACTCAAAGGCTTCAAACTAGTTTGTGTTTGTGACTGATTAAATAATGGAATGAGATTAAACTATCTGCAAGAGTAGTGGAACACTCAGTGCTCATATCCTTGAGCTGTGAAACTTCTCTGGCTGGAGCAACTCAAGCACTGAAAAGCATTGGACCGGTGCTTGAGATCAAATCATAATAGAATGGTCAGGAAATATTTGAAGAAATAAGGTTAGATGTCAAAATCAGACGAGTTATGAAGTCTACCTTCCAGGATTCCCAAAAAACTGTACTAAAACATGCCCATTAGTGCCTTTATATCTGGAATCACCTACAGAGGACGTTTCTCCAATTATCTGAAAAGTTTATGATATTTTATTGATAAACTGTGATCGACAGAACAAAAGGACAAGTATGCATCACATATGAGGCATCTACACATATGAGGCATCTACAAACTCTTATCTAGACAGGTCTATGGGAGCATATTTAGAATCAGTAAGAGAGATGGTTTGCATGAAGAATAACTTCTGAAAACTCATACTGAGTTGCAAGAACAAAGCAAAGAGTTATTTTACTTCAGCAGGCCACCATATCTGGCAATCCATTTTAGCCCATACAACATTTTCGGGAGCTGCACAAATGCTACTGGTTTCTGAAACTTGTGATTTATCGAGGGTAGATTCTGTAGCCATGCAACTTGTCTGCTTACTGACATTTTTAAAGGAGAGGAAAAAAAAAGTCATTTCAAAGATCAAAGGATTCAAATTGACTACATATGGCAACTAATAATATTCATGGGTATTGGACAAACCTATCACTGCAGTGGTTCATAACCGGACTTCGATACAAATCAGATAAAAGTTTGCATTCTGAATTTCCGCAGCAAACCAGCGGAAGCTCAGGCCATTCTGTTCCCTCAACCTGAGTGTCATTGAAACTTGTCCAGGGGGCCCTCAACAAATAATGTCAGAACGAAACTATGCATTGAATTGTCCAAACAAATACTGTCATCTCAATCCACATATCATTCAACTGGTATACACCACATTCATATAATTTAAAACCGGAATTGAAAAAGCTATGCCGTTTAAGATGGCTCCAGAAAATTCAATCAATTAAGAATGTAATAAGATTGATCCAACAATAGTAAACAACATAACATAACAAACTAAAACTTTCATTCCCTCTAAGATTTCTCTGCCTAAAATTTGTACTTGAAGCATGTAAATTTCAGCATTCCCTCTCTGTTTCCCTTACATCCTGCCCATATAGCGAAATATCAGAGAGCAACATCAATGCATCATCAACGAATTCAATTTGCAGCACTGGAAATTGCTTCTCAATCCTTTAATTTGAATAAGAATAATGATGAATTTATTAAACTTTACTCTTCAAATGAATTCCTTTTAAACCCATCGAATAGGAAATTCTCACATAATGGTAGTCCCAAGACAGCAATAAAAAACTTTTCCAAGACACAATTTTCTCCTCTTCAACTTAAGAGTAGAAGAAACTACAAAATTAGATCACTGTCGTTAAGTCAACAATTAGCCAATAATAATGACAGAAAATTCAGAAAATATGAATTAATTAAGAAATGTGAAAAGGACCCTAATAATGCTAAGCTATAAAAAAAATTAGAAATTCCCTAAATTTGTAATGGTGATATGAAAATTAAGATGCCAATCAAATCAAATTCATAACAAAAGCAAAACCTCAATAATTCAGAACTCAGAAGGAAACAAAGAGAGAGAGAGAGAGAGAGAGAAATACCAGAACTCGAGGAGAAGAAGGAAGAGAAATCAGAGCGGCGTTTAGGTGCAAGGCTTCTAGGCTGTTTTGTGTAGTTCGACATGTTACCAATTGGGAACAAATGCAATTCTTCTTCTTCTTCTTCCTCATTTGCACGTTTGTTCTTCTCTTGTTCTTGGCCATTTCTGCGAACTGGGTAAATGTTTCTTACTTGAATTAGGACCTAAAGAGAACAGAACCAGATATTGAAAACGTCCCAGTTTTGTTGGCAATTACGGCCACGTTTAGTACATGCTTTTCTCGGTTTTCTATCCCAGTACTATGCCGGTGCACAGTTCCTTGGATGATTTACTTTGTTTTTAACTAAGATAACTGTCTTTTCAAGAAATTTCATTGGATGGTCTACGAGCTTGTTGAAGGATTGCCGATAAACGCTGGATCAGTACATTACCATGCTATTGGTAATGGAGTTATTGTACCCCCTAAAAATGCTATTGGATTTATGTTATGCACAAGCAATTGGCTAACATTATTCCTCTTTTTTTTTTTTTGGTCATAGTGAGCTAATGGCCGAAAGAGCATTATAACATTACTCCATCGAGTACATTAAATTTAGTGGTCGTAATAAAAAATATAATTTCAGTAGTATTAAAATCATTTCAATGAATATGAAGAAAATTTCATTTTCTTAAAAATGCATGGATCAAACAATGAAAAATTATCATATCAGCTTAGTCGGTAATGGTGTTGTTCAATAATCTAATCTCTTATTAATAGAGTATCGTAATTGGTAAGTTGAGAGAATAAACTATAATGCAAGGCTTTTTCTTTTTGAAAATCCCAAAAGAAGGAACTTGATTACAATTCCCTTCAACTTTTCCTTTTCATTCTATAAATTCAGATAGAGAAAGTATGAAACATGAATTATTGGTAACAGAATTGCTGTCCAGTAAGGACAAGCTCATTATACCGGACAGAAGGTAATGTTGTAACGACTAGCCCCGCTACATTTATAGAGTGGTGGACTGCTGTCTCCAGGATACATGTGTGCTGAACTACACAATTGCTTGAAGACTCTTGTGTATTCATTTGGCTGCGATTGACAATATTTAGGATCCTTTAGTCTATCACATGGGCTATAGCACCCAACATAAACCCCGTTCTTGTTTTTGGCCACTAGGGGAGATGGACATACATTACTAATATCCTGTACACAATCCACAACTGGGCACGGCCGGGATCCACCACCCACCAGTGACCCGCCATCCGGTTCGATTCGAACCGCTATGTTATGCCCATGGATCAGGCTCACTTCATATTGCACCACACCTTGCTTGATATCAAAATTGAGTTGGGTAACCGGGTAAGTGGGTGGTGGACCCTGACAATCTCTTGTACCCGACCCGCAATCTCCGGTTTCACAAGAGAAGTAACCTGTAGCACTGGTGGTACACTTGGTTCGTACCCATATGCTGCCGGCCCAAGGATCCGACATGGAGAATAGTTCTAATGTACCCGGTCCATTTTCCGGGTCCAAGTCACCGTCCGAAGGCCTGGACGCAAACCACAAGGTGTCCAAGCAATTATTCTCAATATTGAAGATTATATCACAGCTTCCACCTATAAAAACAAACCCAAATAAATAATATAATTATTGATCAACTCTAACCAGTGATATGAAAAGGGAGTATATGATGAACCTGTAATGACCATTGAGAGAAGAAGAAGGCTGAGGACAGATTCGCTAGCCATTGATGGATGTTCAGCTCTGGCTGGCTACAGCAGGATGATGCCGGGTGGAATAAGGAGAGATGGGTTATTATAAGCAAGGGAAAGGAGTTGATTTGGGAAGGAAATCTTATGTTTTGATGAGTATTAGATCTGAAAACGGATTAATCGTTTTTGGTCAGAATCAGAGCGTATTGGCTGCGTTTAGTAACTTGTCAATTTTCAACCTTTTCTTTTGTAACAGTAAAGTGTTATATCAACAAAAATTCACACACCATATTATATTTCTAGATCAACCAAAATTAAATTATAAATATCGAAAAATAAGACAAATATATGTAATGGTTATTTAGCGCTTTGTCTCCAAGCAAGGGATCTCTTATCACATGTTAGATTGTTTATCTGATAGGATATGAAATAGAAGAATTAAATTTAAGAATATTTTTTTTCTATTTAAAGAATTTTCAGTGCACCGTAAAATTAATAAAAATATAGATTGATATGTTTGACTTTTCATTTTTTAATTACTTTCTAGTCAATAGAGGAGTAGTTTATCATAATCGATTACATTATAATGAGAAATAAAATCTAAATGTGATTGTAATGGATATTTTGAAGGTAAACTCATTTATTGTATTGAAATATTTTATTTTTTTATCACTAAGAGTAAGGCATTATCTAAGCATTTACTTCAGACAGGTGAACATGGAAATATGAAGTGAAAATAGTATAAGTTTCACTTTAACTTTATATTATGGCCTAAAATAGGCAAATCCCAACTTTAAAGACTGGGCATATAATTCGAAGCCAAAGAGCATCGAGTTGATGTTGACTAAATTGAATCATTACTTGCTTTCCGTTTCTGTTCTTTACCCTTTTTCTTTATCCTGCCATTTGAACTATTTACTTGCATATATATGTATGCAAAAAGGCTGATGCATTTGGCCAAGTTTCTATCGCCATCATCATCATCTATGTCGTGCATCATGCATGTATATATTTCAAGTGCCAACACGTAACCTCATCCATAATTAACTCCAACATTATGGAGTTATAAATTCCATTTCCAAGAAAGAAATTATTATTATTATGTATTTTACACACCAAGCAAATGAAAATATCTAATATTTTTTCCGTTTCTAAATATCTAACTTTTTTTGTATTGTACAAGAATTTAAAAAATTATTAATTAGGCTATATTTAAAAAAAAATGACTAAATTACTCTTTGTGAATTACTACGATTAGTTAAGATGTGTAATAATTATATAATTATAAAACTTAATAAAGGATAAAGATCAAATTGAGAAAAAATAATATATATTTTGATTTTTTCAAAAAACGTCATATATTTAGAAATGAAAACAGTAATTCTGTTATTAATGTAGTACAATATATTAAATACGAACAAATGAAATCCTATGTATCATTGTATAATTACATGTACTTTTAAGTTTTTGAATTTTTTTTATGTTTATATTGTTGAATCTTTTTACTATAATTTATATATATTGAGCTTTTCTATTAATTTTTTTGATTAAATTGTTTTTTGATAAAGTAATAAAATGTTAAAAATACTAACAATGTCTATTAAAGATAGCTCAATAGCATTAACAAAAAAAACTTAAGAATGTATTTAACTCTCACTGTGCATCTTTATTTTTTTAAAAAAATCTCCTTCGCATCTTTACATTATTTTAATTTCGATTATCCAAATATGTCTCACAGTAATAAAATTAAGATAGATTGAATGGATAAAAATTTATTAAATGTTGTATAATAGTTACTGAAAAATTATATTATTTTAATAGAAATACAAAAATTAGTTTTATTTTCTACATTCACACTATTTTTAATTATGAAAAAATAAATATTTTTTTTTCATATTTGAACTGTTGTTTATAACTTCCTTATTAATTTTTTTTTTCAAAGTTTTTAATATAACCAAAAAAAGCTCAAGGATTTAAACTATCATAGAATTTCAGTTATAATTTAGTAAACATGGTGCGTTTTACCACTAAATTTGAGATCAAAAGCAATTGAGAATAAAAGCTTTTATTCATTCTAATTAATGTATAAGATATATGTAGAATATATAATGAGAAAACCTATATATAGAGAATACATGTTAAATTAGGATTTGGATTCTTAATCCCATAAAATTATGAGTCTTATAAAGATTTTATACATAAATTTATTATAAAAAATATTGACTTTGCGATCATGTAGCCTTTGAATCTCCTTTAACTTAGCATATCTTATTTGAACTATAATTTCATAGCTCACTTCTTTATGTGGATCGAATGCTTAATCTGACTAGAAAATTATATTTTTGGTTAATTATCTAATATTGCATTCCGGATACACAAACCATAATTCCTTAAATGTTGATCTGATATTTGATTGAATATACAATCCATAAAATATTATATATTAAAACTTAGCCATAACTGATTTTAACTAAGATTAATATATTTTAGTCTAACACTCATTATATACTCAATCTACTAATTATGTTTCATATTTTAAGCTTTTGAAATTTCTTATATATAACAAGGGTTGTTGAAACCTCTCGTAATCATCGATTTTATGATTGTCATCCATAGTCATGCACACATCGTTCAATTGCAACTCAATGGTTGCTCACTTCACACATGTTACAGTCACAACTCCATAGTCATTCATTTAATGTATCATATGATCAATTTATTGTGACATGAATAATGCTATGTAGCACAAGTTGAGACGCAATAAATATATTTTAATAGGATATAATTGTGCAATTTATATATACTTATTAAGATGTATTTATTATAAAATTGATGAAAATTAAAATAATTTTTAATAAAATTTAAATTTATATTAAAAATACATACTTTGATCAGGGGTGAAATTATTATTTATAACTAGTATTAATTGTTTATTTTCATTTGAAACACATTTATTGTATCTCAATTTTAACTAAATAGCATTATTCTTATGACATTACTTAAAAATTAAAACCATGTTTAAACATGGTTCTAGACAACTCACTCCATTTTACAGTAGTCAGCTAACTACACAACTTAAGCTACTAATAATTATTAGTATTGCATTTATAATTGAAAAGAAATAAATAAAAATCAGTATCAGCTATTGATTTTCTGATACAAATAATAATCACGATAATACAAAAATCCATATTTTTAATTATTTCAGCTTTTATATATTAACTTAAATTTGTCTTTAAATAACTCCAAGAAGCAATTTGATTATATGGGTCAATTACATTATATAAAAAGCTGAGGAACATAATTAGCAATTTTAAGGAAAATAAAAATTTCTTCTAAACAAAACTTTATTATTTAGTGTTATTAAGTAGTTAATTGTGTGTTTTGGCGTTTGTGCATTATTGATAGCCCACATAGTTCAATTAGCTCAAAATCGTTTGAAAATGTAGTATTCAATTGAGTGGAATGGAGAATATATATACATAACCCTCTATAATTTGGGACTATAATTTTATTAGATTAGGAAAAAGAATGGAGTACATGTCATTGGTGGTAAATGCAATTTCCACAAATAGGATTATTTAGAAAGCCCATAGAAGGATTAAGAAACAAATTCCTCATGAATTATACTTAGGTTTATAAAAGGTTAAATCAACATATATTGTTAATTTTAGACTTAAACTTTATTTTAAATAATTTTTTGTTATTTTATTAAATAATTATGTATAACATAGTCATGTGTCAATATTTTATATTATATTATAAAAAAACTATCATATAAAAATTTTAAATAAAAAATTAATTATCATATATAAAAAATCCTTCTAAATAGAAAATTAAAAAAAATTAAACAGTAAAAATTATAAATATGAAGCTGAAATCACACAACAACAAATTTCTAAATAAGAAGTTAGAAAATTCTAAAAAGTAAAAATTATAAATAATTTTTAAATATAACATTTTAAAAAACCTCGAAAATAAATATTTTAAACAAAAAGTTAAGATTTAAATTAATTTTATTGATTATTCAAAATTTTGAATATATAAATACTAACGACAATATAATAAATTATAAAAAATGACTTCATTCAAGTTTAACAAATTTTCTTTTAAAATTATGTTACAAAAGATTAAACGTATTAATGAATAAATAAAGTTTTATTGTAATTATCTCATATATGTAAATATAATTGATAATTATCTATTAATTTTATTTTTATTATGAAATACTAATATTATTTATTTGATTAATTATCATAAATTATTTCATTTAAATTTAATAAGTTTTATTGAAATTGTCACATAAAATTAAAAATATAAATCAATAGATAATCTTTTATTAAAACTATATTTATATATAACTTATAAATTTTAAAAAACTTTCTATTAAAATTACACCACATAAAACTGAAAATATGAATCGGTAGAAAATCTTTTATTGCAATTATCTTTATACATAATTCATAAAATGTAAAATTTTATTTTATTTTTTATTTATTTGATAATAAATTTTAATAAAATAATAATTAATTACATAATTATTTAATAAAAATAAATATTAAATTTATTTAAATTTTATTATAATATAAGTAATATACGTCTATGGAGAAAAGAAATTTTCAGGGCCCGAGACAAAGTTCCACCTCATTGGCCTAAAGGATATGTTTCCCACTTCAAAGATTTCAACAAGGTATGTTTTTTTTTTTTAAATTGTTGGCTTATTGCATAAGAATCATAAATCCTAGCATGGTGCAATATAATTATAATAATAATTTTAAATAAATTTCATATTTTTATTAAATAATTAATTAAATTATTAAAAAATAATATATAAATAATAATTAAAATTTAGTTATATACAAATTAAAGCATAAAAGTTGAATAATTATTACGTAAATTTTTATGAACTTTATAATGTGTTTTTTTATTTTTAAGATTAAAAATACTATTTTTCTTGTTCACGTACTATTAACAGAATATGAAATATACATTCTTAGTATCTATAAAAATAAATTTAACAAAAAAAAAAACTCAATATAAACAAATTATAATAGAAAATTCAATAATTTAAATCCGAAAATTAGAAAAACTTGACATGGGTTTTTGCCGTGATTTTATATTTATTGGCTAATCAATTTGCAACTGTATCCCCTCCTAATAAATGTACCTGTCTCAGACCACACCGCCACTCTAATAGTAATAAAACAATTATTCACAATGTTATCGTTGGCAACAATAATTTTTTATTTGATGTAATATTATTTTTTATAAGTCGTAGTGTATTCCCAAAAATGTATAGACGTTTTTTTTCTAAAAAAAAAATACTTGACATGTATATAGTGGTACATTAAAGGTAGATGGAGAATAATATACCAAATATCAATAAGGTATGGTTAAATGTGTGCTATTACTGCACAAAATCGCCACTATTACTTTTCCTTTTATGTTCGTATTTATTAGGATTATTTCACCTAAATATCAAATGGAAGGGAAAAAAAGTTGAAAAACTCTTTTCTTACCTAATTTTTGGCAACCAAAAAAAAAAAAAAAAGAAAGAAGAATTTACCACACCAAAGTGGATGATGATGAGTGAGGGTCTGTCTCCACCCGGGCTGATCATTGACGCCAGTATTGGTCAATTGGTCTGCTGATTAATTATTTATCATTCTCTCTTTCTCTCTCACTAACCAATCATGGACAAAATGTGTGTTAGTTGAAGACTTTGTGTTTTTCTTATCTTGTCGCCATCTCAAAATCTAATAAAAAAGTCCTCATCAATCAATTAGCTAGGAATGGATTAATGTAAAGATGTAGGTGAACATGATTTTCTGGTTATTAGCATAATTAATTAGATATGCCAAGAACTTATGATCTAAAGAAAAAATCAAGTGAAGGTGCCAATAATAATATTAATTATTTATATAAACCCATCAATAAAAAATATAAATATCAAATACATCTAGTCATGATAATCAACTAATTAATTCCTTTAATCCACTAATTTTCTACCCTTTCCTCATCACGGACAGAAAGTGATGAGGTAATTAGGTCCACCAGAGCAAGTAAATGTGCTACTTAAGTCATCGTAAGCATAGCTATAAGCTTGAGGGCATTGGTTCTTGAAAATTGATGAATAATTGGTTGGTTTGCATGTAGCTGGAGAGCCATAATCTCCAGTGCAGCAATATTGTGGCTGATTAAATACCTCACATCTACTCTTGCAACCAACAACCACGGACCCATCAGACCCATAAACAGCTAAGTCTGTAGGGCAAACAGAGTTCACGTCACCCGCACAGCTTGATGTAGTGCAGTTATTACCATACCCCTCTTGTGGAGAAACAGAAACCGGTACGTTAAACCCATCAACAAGACTAATGTCATAGAAATCTAGGCCATTGTATCCTGCCAAGGTGAATTCTATGAGGGAAACTGGTGGGATTCCTCCTGCTCCATTGCATGATACTTGCCCTGATGCACAGTCACCAGATGCACATGTGAACTTACCGGTGGATGAGTCCGTGGAACATTGTGTTCGGCCCCAAAATCTTCCGCTGAATGAGGCTGGAGCAATGAGCTCATAGGTTGCTTGTGAAATTAACTCGAAACCGGTGGTTGCCAGCGGAGGCATGCCCCCACCGGTCAGGGTTGCAGGCCAGACCGTGTAGGGACAGTTGTTCTTGAAAGTCATTGTCGCCGGATGAGCACCTACAAATGCATGAATAGATATTTAGACCATGTATATATATATATATATAACTCTATCAACTATGATTTTATTTTGGATGGGCTGGGGGCTGATCGGAAGAGGGAGAGCTATACCCCCATTAATGTAGCTCATCCACTGAACACCACCCACAACACACACACACACACACTTAAAAGGCAAACTAGCTAGTCATACATTGTAAATTTACGATGAATTTATAATTTTTTTAAAAAATCTTTCAATTCTAAGGAGAAAGAAGAAAAACAGCATTGGAAAATTAATGACATGCATAAAAGTGAGATAGTATGCAACCAGAGAGTAGAAAGCACCATAGAGGAGGAAGGTGAAGGTAAGGCCGAAAAGCAATAATAGAGTTTTCATGGTTGAATATTTGAGTTGATAAGAATACACAGGAATTAGATTGAAGGGGTTGCGTGTATGTGTGTATATATATATATATAGACTCCTACCAATTCACTATTGTTACAATATCAGAAGCAGGCCTGTATTTCCTGAACGAATTGGTTGTAATATTCCTGTGTTAGTAATAAAATTTCTGGATCACTTAGTTGGGACTTCCTCTTTTGTATATAGGTTCCTGAAAAATTCCTCTAGTAGTTTAGATTTCCCGTTCTATCTAATTTTCTTAAATTGGTACCTTGACAATTCATGTAAAGCCTTTACAATTTTGTTGGCTTTATGGTCCAATCATGCTTTTTAGAAGCATTGAACATAAGAATTAAATGTAATAAAAATAGAATCTGTGTGACGCATATACACTTAGGATTTTAACATAAATTCTCATCAAAAGGCATTTTAATCAGTCCAATTTTCAAAATAAATTCAGGAATCATGCTAATGAGCAAAAGGCCATGGTTGCAATGTGTCACGGCCATTCAGAAGCCATAAATTTGCGATTGCCAAGACAGTCCAAATCCATGCAATCAATTAATCCAATTAAATTGGTAACCATAAGTAGGTTTAAAAGGAGCCAGATTCTAAAATTGGGTGCCCACGATTTAGAGTTGAGTCAAATATTGATTTACTTAAAATTGATTTGTTATAAATAAATTAAATTTAAATTGAATATTTAAAATTATTTAATAAATGAATTGAGTTCGAGTCAATTATCATGAATATTGTATAAAATTCATAAGCCTAAATCAAATTATTAATAATTTTTAAAAATATTAAAATTTTATTTTAAAATTATAAAAAATTTAAATATTACATCATAAATGTGCATATAAAATATATTATTTTTATATATATTTAATTCACAAGTTATTCTACGTGTCATTATGGCTTGTTATCACTTTTTAATTATGACTTTGGCACCTTATTATTTTTTAATTATGATGTTTTAAATTATTATTTTTTAATCTTGGTTATTAAATTGTTTTATTATGCGCAATGGAGGAATAATTTAAGGCTCCATTTATTTCGTGAAAAATATTTTTATCATTTTTTAATATTTGGCATGCTTAAAAAAACTAATCAACAAAAAATATTGTCTTAATTAATCAATTGAAAATTAAGGCATTTTTAGGAGGGCGTTTGGTTGCTAGAACTCAAGAAAAACTAACTCAGTAAAGTTAAATTTCAATATTTGGTTTGCACTTGAATGCTATATATCATTTAGGAAAGCTACATTTTTAAATCGGTAAATCTCCACCTTTACTTTTTTATGTACATGAAAAAGTACTTACCATCTTAGGAAGTGGAAAAGTTATTTCTCATGATTATAAAATTATATAATTATATACTAATAAATATACCTTTAATTAATATAATATATCGATATATATAACTTCATATATATTTTTATTTACTAAACTAAAATTTATGTATTTGTTTAACACAATTCTAATCAAAATGAAAGATATAGGATATCATTCGATTTTAATTAAATGATTATTAAACTATAAAAAAACAATATCTTTAGTTTATTGAATAATTAGATTATTTTTAGATTTACTTAAATTTTTATTATCATAAATTATATTTTGAACATTTAGTATGTTATAATTATTAAATACTTTTTAAGATAAGAAAATAATTATTTAATATTGTTGAATAATATTTATATTCCATATTAGATTGATCACTACGACAAATTTATAATTACTTAGCACTTTTAATAATATTTATTAATTATATTATAATATTATTTTATCATTATATAATATTATTATATATTAATTTTAATTATAAATTATATTAAATTTATTATTTAATAATATTATATTAATTATTTATTATAATATTATATATTACAATTATATTATATTATAATTATATCTCATATTGAATTGATTATTATGATAAAATTCATTGTATAAGATTTTTTTTTTGTAGATTAATTAAATAAAAATATGCAATATAGTAGTAATTTAGATTAATTTCTTTAAATTATCCAATATATAAAGCAAACATATTAATTTTAAATTCTTCAAAAAATTTTATATCCAATCAAATATGAGAAATTTACATTTCCTAAATTGCTTATCTAAAAATTTATTTTTCTAAGAAAATGATTTTGAATAGAAATATTAAACTTTAGCAATTAAAGGAAAATGACTTCCTTTGTCTTTTTTTAGATTTTAACAAATTTATCCAAATGAAAAATAAATTATATAAATATATATTTATTATCATTAACTATCTTTAACTATTGACACCTATCATTGATCGCCGCCAATCGATGATAGTAGCTGGAGATAAGCGAAATCCATGAAAGTTTTTATTTTTAATATATTTTTTATTAAATAATAAATAATATAAATATAAAGTACTTGTAATCTAATTTTATTATAATTTTATAAATAAAAATTAATATTTTATAATGTATTTAAAAATCAAAAAAATATTTTCTTCACTTTAAAAAATAAATTATTTTTGTAAAATAAATGAAACTAAATATTTTTATATTTATCTAAATTATGTTGTGATTTGAGATTTTAATTCAAAGTGAACATCTACAAACTCAGAATCAAGATAGTGCATAAACAATCTATTTTGAAACTTCGAGCAATTAACCATTTTCCTAGGCCCTAGCACCAAATGGTTGTCGTTCGTAGGGTTCATTTATATTGATAAAAATGGCTGCAAACTTGGGCGTCATGTAAATTATAGTATAAAATTTTTTATAAAATAATTAAGTAAAATTTTATTTTAGATATAAGCATATGAAAATAAATAAATTTTAAATTAATATTATATAAATTATTTTATATTTTAATTATTTAATTTAGATTAATACTTGATTTTTAGTTCTTTTAAAGTGTTTTTTCTTTTATTGCATATATTTTATTTTTTTATATATTTTTCTTTTTAATTATATGTTTTTTAGTTTTTAATTAATTAATATAATCTAATAATACTATATAGTTATTATTCATTTATTTATTAAAATATTAATCTGAAAAATGATAAATGTTCATCATAAATAATTTTTACGATGAATTTGATAAATGAAAAATAGCCATTATAAATAACTTATGAGATCAAAATAATATATATATATATATATATATATATATATATAACTTTTTTATTTTGTATCAAGAATATTTAATTTAATTGATATATATTTATATTTTTCTCAATCACTGAAATTTAGCATATTATTTCTTTGATTAATCCTATTAAAGCCTTGCATATCAATATATATCTTAAATATTTTTTTACCAATTTAAAAATTCACCTCTCTCTCTCTCTCTCTCTCTCTCTCTCTCTCTCTCTATATATATATATATATATATATATTTGTGTGTGTGTGTGTGTGTGTGTGTGTGTGTGTGTGTGTGTGTGTATTTGCGCGTGTGCGTATCAATGAATAAAATTATTATTTTTAATTGTAATATACTACTAATACCCTATAATGATTTAAGGTTTCATTTATAAAAATTATTCCATAAATAAAAATTTTTAATTACATTTTAATAATTTTTATTCTTTTTCTTGATTCTTTAGTTAATCAATTATGGATTTAAATTTTGTGTGAATTTTTCTCTTATTTTTTGTTATTTTTATTATTGAAGGCATTTTTAATAATTATTTTTCAATCATTAATCACTAAAAGTTTAATAATTAAATTTTTTATTTATTAATTTTGTTTTTATATTTATAATTAAATTTTATCTATATTTAGATTAAATTAAATAAATTATATCAACAACGTTATATATATATATATATATATATATATATATATATATA